>CM051378.1:16685193-16860193 GCA_028015245.1 Cardamine occulta
TTTCAATAACAAAGGATGTGTCATTTCAACTTAAATCTCTCCAAATGTTAAGTTTGAGTACAAGGTTTTAGTGTTTTACTTAGACGGATTATTAGTAACCGAACAAATAAAAAAAACCAAGAAAAAAAGCCGATTTAAATCAGAAAGTCGAATGTCCAGTCGATTTTCAAGTACTTGAAAAACTATAATATGCTACTTAAAAAACTATAATATGCTACTTGAAAAACTATAATATGCTACTTAAATCGGAAAGTCGAAGTCAAGTCGATTTTCAAGTACTATAGATATGCTACTTGAAAAACTATACGTAATTTTTGATTCATTGAAATTTTTTAGATCTCGTAGTATTCAGAACCAACTTCTTCCGAGTTTTTTTATCAAAAAAAAAAAAAAAAAAACTTCTTCCGAGTTATTCAACTTTTTATACCGCTAAACGTCAAAACATCCATAACACTACAGTAAGAGTACATATATATCGCATGTGACTCATCGATGGATATTACAAAATGTGTTTTTGTTTCCTGATATTCGAGTTTACATCGACCTATTTAATAACGAGCAGTCACAAACAACTTCAAAACCAAAAAAGGAACTATACGTTGTTCCAAGGCTCTTTCTTGGAGGCCGCGGGTTCGGTTTTAAACGTGTGAAGCATGAAGCTACAAGCCTCAACGGCTTCTCCTACCGTCAAGAACATCCATTCTTTGCCCAAATTATCGATGAATTTAGATCTGGTTAATTTCTTCACTACCTCTCCTTTTGGGTTAGCCAATACTAACTGAGGATTAACAAAAAGAACAATAATATGAAGAAACACGTAACAACATATCATAAAAATGTATTATACGACGAATTACTACACGTTTACCTTTAACGTTCTTCTGTCGATGATTTTCTTAATTTCCTCCATCATGCTTATACCACTTGTGTCGATATTACCAATAGCTGTTTTGTTCAACAAAACACACACACACACACACAAAGTAAGCATCGAACGAAAATAACACTACTACACTAGTGTCAGAGAAAATCTAAGGTCATATAATTTACCAGACATATCGAGTATAATATATTGTAAACTGTTTTCTCCCGATTCTTTGACTCTCTCTTCCTCTTCATCGATCCACCTTATGATTCTGTACACAATAAACAAATGTATTGAAAACATTATTCAAAACCAATGTAAAAACAATCGATCTTTGGTATGTATCTAAGAATTGGGGTAGTTAGATTACCTCTCACGCAAGTAACTAGCGTTGGAAAAGTAGATGGGAGCATCAATCTCCAAGATGAGAATACCAGGAACCGTTCTTGAGCAAGGGTACTGCTCGGTGTTCCTATAGATCATGCTGTTTGGTATGTTTCCCTTAACTGCTGTCCTCGGCCTTGACACAAACAGCAACAACCTCGCTATCGATATCGCCACCTTCATCACCACGAAACAAAATTCAAATTAATTTTAAAATGTAGAGAAATTTCATTTACTAAGTAAAAGTAAAAGTTATAAGATCGTTTGAAAAATAAAAAATATTTAAAGCAAACAAACAATCTAAAGTCTAGGTAAAAATTCTGCACTAAAGTATAGATAATATATATACTTACTGCGACGACGAGTCCGATCTCTACACTGCCGAATACGACCCCGATGTAGGCGCTCATGCAGACTAGGAAGTCGAATTTATCGACTTTCCAGAGATGAATGGCAGCTTGATAGTCAATGAGTCCGAGCATTGCGGATATGATGATGGCTGAGAGGACGACGAGTGGTGTGTAGTGAAAAAGCGGCGTGAGGAAGAGCAGTGTGAACATAACTGCAATTGCCATCACTATGTTGGACACTGCCGTCTTGCAACCCGCGTTGTAGTTCACGGCCGACCTCGAAAACGGTCCTAGTAGTATAGTTCGTCATAATCAATTAGATATTATAAGGTATTTCATATACATGCATGTAGTGTATACTAATGTAATAAGATATATAGAAGCCATATGTTGTGTGTGTGATAGTGTGAGTACATACCTGTTGTGAGGTAACAAGATGTGAAGGAACCAACAATGTTCATCATTCCAAACGCTATCATCTCTTTGTTCCCGTCTATGTTGTAGTTCTTGAACATCGCAAAGCTCCTCCCCACAGCTATTCCTTCCTGCATTTACCCAAGAATTTATTTGTATGAGTTTTTTTATTTGTTTTCACCATTCAATATCAAAACCACTAAATATTTATGAGTATATAATTAAATTGCTTGGTTTGGTTAGTTTCTTAGCATTAACATATATAGTTGGAGGAGGACAAGCCTCGGTTGTAAATTTCGAGTTTGAATTTGCATGAAAAAGACAAAGATTCATATATTTGAATTAATTATTTCAATTTTTCATATTGCCAAGTACAAACGGTAAATGTTTTACAGCTAACAAAATAATGTTGATTAAAATGCTTAGAATCTTTTTAAGTTTACTTTTCAAAATTTTGAATATTGATGAATATAAATGTAAACGCCTACGCTAACCAAATCTAAATCTTAGATAATATGTTAGTCATTGATGTTATCATGTTAATCAGGTAGAGTCAAATTAACATATTTGTGAGTTCAGTGAGAAAGCACATCTAACACAACACTTATTTATTTCTTCCTAAATCTCTCGGATTTTACCCTCAGGTTTTGTTTATTTACTTTTTTAAGCTCAAGTTTAAATTTTTGAAGCCGAGTACCGCCACCTTCCAAATTCTTTACGTTAAATTCAATACTTGCAACTAATCTCTAGTTCCATATAATAGCATATCTATTTGTAATATATATAATTTAGGAAAAGATAATAAAAGGGTGTTTGGGACCATGGGCTTACAGCGAGGGCAATGATGCCAGTAATGAGGCCAGTCTTGAGAGCTGTGGCCATGTAAGGCGAAGTAAAAATGAGATCAGATCCGGAGAGTGGATTCAACCCTTTCTTCAAGTTCCCTATCTGCACAATCGTACACAATTTCCTTATTGTATCACTCCATACCAATTAGGACAAAACTACAAAAAGCCCACGAGCCCACTTCTTTTTTCAGACATCGTTTATAACTTCATGCTTCTTGTTCTTTTTCTAACCATAATATTCTACCTAACCTTTTTGCCTTTTCTTGAAAATATAATGTTTTTAGATTGCGATGAAGTGTACACACGAAAATACATATCTATATGGTCTTAAATGAAAATATTTTGTTTATTTATTATTTTATTTTTAGAAGATAAATTAAAGAGATTGAGTAATACCACTTGAACACCATGTCTCTCAGCGTGAGTGAAGTAAACCAAAAGGCTTCCAAGAATGACTGAGGTCAAAGGAGCCATCGCCGCCACCCAGAAGAATTTTGGTTTCTTTATGCTCTGCATCATCAATTCGTGATAAACCACAATTACAAGAGTTACGTTGCCATTATTATTTTCAGAAAAAGATTGATAAAGTCGAAGATTATAAAGTAATGAAATTATTAATTGAAAGATCATTGTCGCGTGCTAGTCGAAAGAAAATGAATTAATTAGTTGATAAAGGTAGAGATAATTAATTTTACGAAATATCTTGTGGATAGAAGGAAGAAAAGGAAACCACAGCCGAGAACGCCACTCTCCCATCTCCACTACACAAAAAAAAAACAGAAACACATGTTTATTGTTTAATTAATATTATGATTATTTAAACTGAGCAAATAATTATAGAACATCGGGAATGATATTTTGGATGTATTAGCAAATTAATGATATATAGTTAGGAAATATATATAGGTAAAATGACCCCAAAAAAACAAAAAAAAAAAGACACCTGGTGTGTTTGGGAGAAAACGGAACGCATGACGGAGATAACATCAGTGGCGTCTGTGAAATGTTTGAGTCCAAAAATACCCTTAAGCTGTTGGAGACTCACCACCGTCGCTGCTCCTCCCATGAATCCTACTATCGTTGCATGCGATAGAAAATCCACTATGAACCCTAACCTGCATATTTCATATTTCATTTTTTTTTCTTAGTATAATTGTCTAATTACTGATAATTAATTATCAGTTTGCTTCATTAATTCATATCATCACCAAGCTCATCCGCTTTATTTAACTCCCCTAACCCATTTCTAGCTAGCCATCTCATGTGGTTTTGAACCACGTAGGAGCGTGACAAGTGAATCAATATATTAAACCTATCTTACCAGTAAAGTAATTTACATTACCGCTTTGTTTTATATCACGGTCAGGTGACGTAACTCGCTATGACGCATTATACTCATAGTTTAGTGCTTTGTAAATTAATTTTAAATGTTTTTCTTTCTTTATTGTTTACGTACAAGAAAACTAGGTAAAAGTAAAACCAAAGTTACTATATTTAGTTTATATTTTTTAATGCCAGAATATATTTCCACATGCCTTGGATCCATTAAAAAAACTCACCCTTTTAAGCAGCCTTATAATTATGAATGAAAACCATACAAAAAGGTAAAAATAATTAAGTAATTAGAGGAAATAAATGATAAGAACCTGAAAATGCCAAGGGAGGCTTCGAAAACGCCGGCGAAAAACGTGGCAGTGAAAGCAAGGTGAAGGTAAAGCTTAGGAAATTTCTCAGCATCGACTTCTTTGCTCAGCATAGCACCTGTCAACAGAGATGCAACCGCCACAGTTCCCACCGCTAAATCCCTCGAACTCCCTAGCAGCGCATACACCAATGGCGGTACAAAACTCGAGTCTAAAAGCATAACATTTACAATTAATTAGTACAAACTGTATATTAAGAATTTCGTTGTATCACATACGCTAATTCTTTTCTTCTTTTTTTTGATATTTTTGCATCAAAACGAAAAAAAAACGTTATAAAATAAAGATATATAACGCTTACAAAGGCCAAGAATGGGTGGCAAATTGGCGAGTTTGGCGTAACTGATGCCCTGAGGGATGGCGAGGCTAGCTATGGTGATTCCGGCAATGAGATCCGATTTGAAGAACTTGAGATTGTAGCGTGGAGCCCATTCGCAAATCGGTAAAAAGTATTTGAGGCCTAATACAACTTTTCTTGATGTCGGCTGGTTCTTGAATTGTCTAAAAGGGTCGTCTGGAAACAGAGTTTCCTTCACTGAGTACTGAAGTGACTTCAAGAATGACTGAGGCAGTGGAGCCTCCACCGTGTGGTGGCGACGGTGCGGCTCCTCCACTCCTTGAGGGAATGTGTAGTCCGTGGTACCCATTTGATAACCGCTTCGGTCGGGTCAGGTTTAGAGAAGGATTTTGTTGGAGTTTTTGATTTTTTTTTTGGCGGCTGGAAGTGGGGAATGAGGAGAAGAGCTATGGTGGTTTCTTTCTTTTATAGTAGTTTGAGCATAGTGTACATTGGTGAATATATAAATATAAGAAAATAGTTCCTTTTTCTTACATCAAAGATAAGAAAATAATTCAAAAGCTTTGAATTTAATATTGGAATAGATCACTTGGTGAAAAGTTACCAAATGATCCAGCATCGTAATTTTATATACATACACACACACACACAAGTTATTTACATATTAATTAATTTTAATTGAGGCCATACGAGGCCAAATATATACACATATAAATGTTCTAAAATATATGTAATTTTCTCTATTTGTTTTTGTCTAGATTAATAAATTTTGGAGTGGTATATTCTATTATGAGGCTGGCTAACTATATGTCCGTTAGATTTAAGATAATTAATCTACTCTTGATTTATTTTGGAAAAAAAAAAGAATTTAAGTACAAATAAATTGTAATACTCGTCGAAAAAATGCATTTAATTCATTAAACGGAAAAGTTTTATAGTTAATTTAATAGATGTGTAGCATATATACACTACATAAATATCATTCATTGTCCAAGTTTGACGTTAAACATCAATTGAGTACAAAAAAATAGTCGGCAAAAAAAAGAGTTAGAAGAAATGGATAAAGCACCGATTCACGAACGTGTGAGTCTGATGCATGTTTTGTCCCGACACAGAGAAGACGCGAAAACAAGAATGTTTACGTTTCCACTTCCAGTTTCAATCATATTTCTTAAATTACCCATTCTACCCCCCAACTCAACGACTACTGATTACATCATCATCGTTCCCACATATCATTAAAAAAACTTTATAATGTATGGCTCTGCTGACACATGTCCATTAACAGAGTTGCACAGTGCTCACTAGATGGGTTAGTTTCTGCCTTGACGCCCTTTTTAACTTTTTTGTTTATATCGGAAACGGCATGGAGCGGAGAAATGGAACTGCATATAGAAAGTGTTAAAATGATTAGCTAGCTCATCTCAAGTTTTTATGAGTTCGCTTTATCAAAAAAAGGAAGTTTTTTATGAGTTCGAAGTTCGAAGTATATATGTATGACTGTACTGTACCTCCAATATTTTTATTTAGTAGTATTAACTTGTGAGCTAACTTATTTAGTTCATGATTAAGATGATGTAAAATATTATAGTTTACGATAAACTGAATTTAGCTAAACAAGTTAGCTCATTTTAATATTTTTAACTTCAACTGGTTCAAAATTAAATAATACAATACAAAATGTGACGCATTCCGCGTACGCTTTATATACCACAGCATGCGTTGTGTGATTGTAAGGTACTGTATATACTTTTACCGGGTTTAAAGTTAGAATTTGCGTTTTGGGATATTTTCCAAAAGTTTACGTGCCTAACGTTATGAGTTGGAGATGATCAGGATTCAGCAACAACGAATGGTCACAATACTTTAGTCGGCGTTAGTTATTATTACTTTTATATATTTATTTTCTTTTTAGACTTGGTCATGAATCATTGTGTGTTACGTTCTTTATATAATTCTAACTTTCTAATTAACAGTTGAGTTTTGGTAACGGTTTCTGAACACATGAAACTCCACGTTGCTTCAGTAATTTCTTCGTTCCATAAATAATTAACAAACAAAAATAGTTGACCAACAATGTAACTGAAAAGGGTTTTAAGTTTTTAGCAACATCGTGTTCTATAATTTATTCTGCAGATACTAACCTATCATTCACTACGACACCATAAGAACGAACATAAATAAGAACAAACAAAGCAAAATTAGGAAGATATAATAGTTTTGATAACCTTAAACAAGAAGCCTAATTGACTAAAATTGGTATGCCTTTCCGTTTCATAGGCAGGATGTTGAAATGCAATCACAGCTAGATGGCCACGTGGTTAACGATGATTTATTTTAGTTTTGTTTATTACTCGAATAAGTTTTGTATAAAATTGTACCTACCGAATCTCCCTAGCTCCAAATTTGTCTATCAGTCTATGATTTGTCTTGTTTCTTGACCAAATTTTTAATTTGTATTAATTCACGTGTGTAAGTTGTCAAACATAGTACATATCAATTAACTTGTTTGTAAATTCAATAAAACTCTGTAAGATAAATTAAAATTTGATAATTTTAATAAACACTATAAAATGATAAATTTTTGGTTTCTAACTTAGACCAGCTCAAAAATTAACAGGTTATGATGAAAATAAAATAATATTTTTTAAAGATAATCTATGGAAGTTTTCAGTATAAAATTATAATCATGGTCGTCGTGGAGATAATTCATTAATCGTATGCTTAAAATTTTAAAATACTAACAAAAAAATATTCGAATTAATTGTTCATTTTTTCCTAACAACCACAAACTCTGTTTTTATAACCAGCCATAGACTTTTCCTTTTCTGCTAGTCTTAGCTTAGGTCAGTGATCAAAGCCAAAGTGCTTTCGAATACATAGCATAAGGGTTTTGAACCAAAAAGACATAAATAACATGAGGACTCTGGTCAAATTAGGGAGAGACGCTACTTGACCCGTAACATAAATACATAGTCGAATTCGATCATTCGATGTTTGACGCGGCTCGAATCGCAGCCGCAGCCGCAGGTGCTTCTGCCTAAAATGGGAATTCTTCCCACCACAAATATTTTGACACCTGATATTCTTATTTTTGTATTTTTGTATTTTTATTTACATCTTTACTTTTGAGTTTTGATGCCTCTATAATATCGTAAGAAATAGTTTTTTTTTTCCTCTTTAATTCCTATAGAAAACGATGGATCAGCATCAGCTTACGACGACATAGCCTTTTTACTCCACTTACAATTGCCTTTTGTTTCACGCTAACACTTGTAGATGAGGAGTCTCACTCTCGTGTATCACCCGCGATATAGAATAAAACATACAATACAAAAATAACAAAAAAATAAATAATAAAAAATAACAAGATAATATTCACACGAAAATAACAAGATGATAAATTGATAATGATGAAATAACTTTCTTTTGATTGCCAAAATTTTGTTAATAAATCAATTTACGTCAGTATTAGTTACACAACACAACAAATTTTCTATGGCTAAACCGTCATAATTGACACGCGATGTAAATATTTATATCTAATTAAAGGTTGATGAGTAATACTATTAAAAATGATAATTTTTCTTTTTGGTTTTAATTAGTAATGATAGTTTATGGCTAAGTTTTAATTCTGGTTACAATTTGAAGGAGATTCAAAGGTGCTGATGGGTCTAGACGTCTAGCAATCAAGGAAGTTAATTTTGGCTTTCATAGTTTTTTTTTATGTATAAAGTGCTATGGCTTTCATAGTTGGATAAGACAATTAGAGAAAGACATTGCAACCATCAAGCCGATCTTTTTAGCAAAAAGATTAATCTTACAAAAAATTTATTTATATGTATTTTGTAAATATATACACTCCCAGTTTTATTACTGATGTTTTACTCTCTCTCTCTTTTTGTTTGATAAATATTGCTGATGTTTTACATTCTGATTACATTAGGTAATTCATTAGAAAATAAACTATTTGACGTTAATTTTTTTTTTAATTATTTAAAGTAAGCCATCTATCAATTTTTTTTTTAAATAGTTAAAGCTGGTCTCGTGGCTGTAAAGAATCAAAGATGATAGTCCACACGAATTAGCCTTAAAAGTTATATAAATTGGTTACAAAAAAATAAATATAAATGTATAGAATTTTGCCTACAAGGACATCTAATGCCCCGTGTTATCATGAAGATGGTACACATTAGCACAAACCCACCACAAGATTACTGTATAGAGAACAACAAAATTGACTAAACATCGCATTCAATCACACATTCGGGACAGATGCAACAATCACTAACAGTGTTCTTTTTTTGTTGGATAAAAATGGGAAATTGATAAGATCCTTGTAGATTTCTAAAAAGCAAATATAATTTTTCCAAAGATCTAATGATTTCATTTCACTTCAAAAACTGTTGCATAGATAATACATTTACGATTTTTGTCGTTTCAGGTTTCCAAAGGCTATTACCATCCACTTAACGCGTTATTACTTAAAATCTTAAAATTCTATCTTCCTCACTTTTGTCGTACTATTAACTTTTTTTTGGCGTCGGAAACAAAAGAAGTGTATACCACATAACCCTTTCATTTCACCTGGTAATTTGGACTTTAATATATCTAATTCGTTGACTACGCGTATGAATGAAAATTTAAAGTATTGAAAATTTCTTATATCACACCTCAATTTCTTATAAGTGTTTGAGTGATATTCTGGCAGACAATATAAATGGGTTCTTATATCACACCTCAATTATATGTACTATGACATTGGCCCCTCGACGATCTACAGTCTCATACACATAACACATGTGTATGCTATATATATACCTTAAAGTTGCATGGTTACATGATTTGCATCCATTGTTTTGGGATGTATAATTTGTAAGCCACACATATTGGGCGGACCCAAATGTGGCACTAGATGGACCCATCAGTATTATACACATGTGCGTATGTCTATAATTATGAGTAAAAGTAAATTTGATATGTGTAAAGTATATTAAACTGAGGTCATATCGCAACTTGTACAAATCTTCACATTAACCCAACCCCCCCCCCAAATAACAATTTTAAATGTCACGATGCCTAAGTTTTAGTTAGTGCTCGATTAAATGAAAATCCACGCAGGCTTTTGTAGGGCTGGGCAAAAAACCCGCATCCGAAAACCGCATCCGAATTCGACTCGAAAAAACCCGATCCGAATCCGATCTGAAGTTTTAAAATATCCGAACGAGTTCTAGATTTCTAAACCCGAACACCCGAATCCGAACTCGATCCGAATCCGAACCCAAATAGATACCCGAACATACTCAAACTATAAGAACATAATAATAATATATTGGTAATATATATACTTGTAATAATCCGAATGTTTAAAATATTTGGATATTTTAGTTATTTTGGATATTTTATTTATTTTTGGATAGATTTATGTAAATATATCAGGGTTTTAGGATATATTCGAGTAGTTTAAATATTTTAAGACCAAAAAATAAACAAAATAACTAAAATATTTGAAACCTTTTACTTATATTTGTGAAAATATAACTAAATTTTATTTAAATTTAACCAATTTTTTATTCTTCTCTAATACTTTGGGTACTCGAACCCGATCCGAACCCGAAGATACCCGATCCGAACTCGTCCGAAGTTATGAAATACCCGAACGGGTGCTGTACCTCTAAACCCGAACATCCGAAAAATCCGAATCACCCGACCCGAACCCGAACGGATACCCGAATGCCCACCCCTAGGCGTTTGAGTAGGTTCTCTTGTTGTGTTCACATCATTTGTACAAGTTGTTTTTTTTAGGGGGGGAGATTTAGGGTTTATGTGACGGGGTTTGTATACCAATCTACAAAATTGAATTTATCAAATAAGAATTTTTTGTTAAAATGTTAGTATAGAGAACTAGCCATCAGACTAACATTCAAAAACTGTGAAAAAACTGTATTCTTCTATTGACATTGGACACATTGCCCAATTACAACTAAAGTATCACTTAAAAAAACTTCGACCATGATCTTCACCCACATTATTAATCTTCGACCATTGACCCATACAAGTTTGGTTGTTAACAATGATTTACAAATCCAATGATTATAGTTTCGGTTGTTAATTCGTAATGCCCATAATTTGAAAAAGTGCAAGTCTTTTTCAAGTCCCATCCACTTTAGCTAAAAAGGAGATTCCCAATTTATGGATTGGGGATTTGGACCCACTGACTTCTACTAAAGGTTATATGGTTTTGGTAGTTATCTGTAAAGTTAAAGAGTCATAGTAACAATCTGATTTTTACTATTTAGGCTTAAAACTTTTTGTTGTTATATGGTTGTGTCTGGTATGATTTATTCACCTTTTTTCCTTGTATCTTGGCATGTTCTATTCGGACCTATTAGTTTGGAATACTTTGGATAGGAGAGAATAAGGAAGTTGTGTAATGTATACTAATGTCTCAATATGCATTGCATATGGATGATAAAGCAGCTGGTCTTACTAAAGCCAAGTTATACACATGGACCACAAATGTCAGGTCCAACTGGATTTAATCATTCATTTGTCAGTCTACCTTACTTTTTAATATCATCATTTTCATAAATGATTTGATTAAAGAAGTTAAAAATGATTTATTAGTAAAAAGATCAGGTTCATAGTAAACTATATACATAAGTTTTTTTTTTTTGGCTGTGTATATACATAAGTTCAGATTTATATGCGTCTCATAAGTCAACTGCGTATCATTGCACAACACTCGTTTTTAAATTGTGTTATTTTTTTGCAACATGTGATAAACTTTTTAAGTTGACTTTGGTAACAAGCGAGAACACTTTTTACTTCATATTTGGTTAATTTATATTATCATAAATTATTATTAGTATTTTAAATTAGATTTATTTTATGGTTTTAATATCTTATTTTTATTATGATATATGATGTGTTGTGTTAATTAAAATTAAAAATATATAATTATGTGCAGTGTTATATTTGCTAGAAATTTTATTTAATATGTTAGATTATAATATTATTTCGTTGTGAAAGTTAAGTGGTGTTATGTATATATTTTCACATTATTAAAATTTTTTTATAACAGTTTGATTTACTCAAATATATCAATTATTATCAATAATTAGAAATTTAATATGAAATCCGTCATGATCCATCTTGACCCGTCTATATCTGATATGATCCGTCTTGATCCGTCATGATCTATTGTAAAAATTAGAATATTTGAAAATCTGGATGATTTAAAGTTGGATGGTAAAAAAATAGTTTTAATTTTTGTGAGAGAGAATGTGAGTTTAATTTTTTGTAGAAAGTAATAATTGTTTAAAATATTATTTACAGATTTTTATTTATATATATTAATTTGTGATTATTATTGTAGATTTAATTACTTTGTTTAAAACCCTTAAATACTATATTGTTTAAATAGTCTAATTAAAAAAATCATATTTATTTAGGAGATATTAAATAAAAATAAACAGATTTGGAAAAACTAAAAAATAAATAAACATATTTAATTTTAAAATAATAAGAATTTGAAATATCTATGTACCATTTTTTGGTGCTATATATTAGAGAATTGATTAACTAAATAGAAAATTATTATTATTATTAGTAAAATTTGAAAAAAATAAAAAGATTGTCCAATAATATTTACTGTAATATTCCACGTAAATGCAATGTTATTTTGCTTTTAACATTGTTCAAATAATTATATAGAGATTGGACATCTATTGAAATGTAGGATAAAATGCTTAATTTTTTAAAATATCACAAAAACGTTAGAATCTATCATAAAATTCTATTCACCTGTTAAAATTTTCTAATATTTCGACGCAAACGAAGCTAGTTCTTTACCCAAAAGAAAATAAAACAAACTAACAAAGCTAGTTATTTTTTTTATTGTTTTTTCACTCAAGAAACTAAGATTCATAATTTATAACAGAAAACTCATAAACAAACAAGTAGGGATGTTAATTTAGGTTGGCAATTAAATGGGTACATTAGATAAAATTGAACCCATATAAACCCATTTACCTATTAAATTTATATAGGTTTAAATGAATTAACCCATTTATTATATGGGTTTTAACATAAGTTAATGGGTTAACCATTTGGATGTGTGCTATTGCTTCGGAATTTGTATGTTGTATTCTGTTCTGGAGTAAAAGCCATGGTTTTCCTTTAATGATGACTTGTTTTAGATGTATGGACTGGATCGATTATTTTCTCCAAACTTGTGTACTAGTTTCAGCTCTAGGTTTTAGTTCATGGAACCTGCTTAATTGTTTTTGAAATGAAAAACAATCCCAAGGATGAGTGTAGCTTGAGGTCATAGAGGAACACTCACAAGCATGAGTAGTAGCTTAAGATTATATAGGACTGATCAGTGAAAATTTGCTTTAACTTGGTAAAATTTGTTTCTCTTTTTAACTTGGTAAAATTTGATTTTTCAAACAAACCTCGAAGCAATTTTATCCTTGTGTTCCCTGTTCGCGATTCTTATCCTTTAAATATCTTTTGTATACTTTTGAAACACTGTTGAGTTTTAAAGTAATTATGATTTTGTTGTTTTGATTACTGTGTGATTTGTGTTGTGCTTTGACTATGGTTCTGTGTCGTATGATTTTGTTACTTGTTCTGATTTTGAAATTCTGCTACTTTTAGCTTGAAATTAAACGATGCTACTTGTTCTGATTTTGTTTCTTTATTTGGTTAATTTGCAGAAATGGATTTTCAATCTTCTTCTGTGGGTTGGATGCAATTCTCACCTTTCTTGTGCCCGCTTCTTAGATGCACGTCTGACAAGGGAGGTAGAGAAACATACAATAACAAAGCTTTGTTAAACGTGCCTAAGGCTGCTTTCATTGTCTCATTGGGAACCCAGCTTAATTTGGAGGTTTGGTATTTATGTGCAGTGCCTACAAATCAATTGAAAATATCTTATCGTCTTGTTATCGATCTTCTAAGACGTGCTTTTGCGCTTTGTTGAATAAGTCTTTCTTCTGAATTAGGTTTCAAGTGTAACATATAACTTAAATGGGGTTCAATGGGTTTAAATGGGTTAGTTTTATTTAAATAGGTTTAAATGGGATGGGTTTAAATGGATTAGTTTTATTTAAATAGGTTTAAATGGGATGGGTTTAAATAGATTGTAAATTAAATGTGTTTAAATGGGTTTGGGTTTAAATGGGATGGGTTTATATGGGTTGGGTTTACCTAAATTAACATCCCTACAAACAAGCATAGAGGAGTAACCAAGAACACATTGTTGAAAAAACAAAGCATAATTTATGCTCTGTTGGATCAGTAAGGAAAAGGCCTCGCTTGCTTTCACCAGGCTTTTGAGTTTGTAGCTAGGCAGTTCGCTTCATCCTCTTCAAGATCAGATTCAGAATCAGAAGGAATACAACTTAAATCTGGTATTTGTTCTATGAAGACAGGGGCCCTTCCATGACCTAGGTCTGGCCAACGCCATTCAAAGCGTAAATCATGATGTATCGGTAAGGGTCTGCAGTTAGAATCCTGTGCTATGAGAAAATTGTGACTCCCAAATGCCAAACTGTGAAGAAAGGAGAGAAACCCACTGTTGTCTGAAATATCTCCAATGATTAGCATCAAATTTGCTAGTTGATGTTTATTAGCCAATATCCAGAAAAGTATGCCATCCACAAGAACTCTACGTCTCGCATAGTCATCTCCTGAAACCATATATATAAAGAATAACAAAAAAATCACAGAGACGAGTACAAGAAGAAGAAAAACAAAAAAGTGTTTGAATGAGGAATTCACCTTTGGGGATAGGATGGACCTTGTGGATTCCTTCTGGTACTTGGCCATCAACAAGTATCTTATCTGTATCACCATAAACAAGTATATCGACTCGACCTTCACAACCCTTATCCTTTAGGGCTTCTCTAATGTTTTGAGAAACATCAGAAGCACTCAGACCATCAGGGATCGGACAATCATCCATGTCCCAGAAGACGGCTATATTATACCCGGGGTAAGGTTTCAAAGAAAAATCTATTAAGACGGCGTCGGAAACACCCATGGTTTTGATCGGAAAAGCTTAAGAGATCTAGGTATTAATGATGTGCGGCAAGGGACCAAAACAAAGCTAGTTATTTATTTCTCTATACAAATTAAAATCCATAAACTTCTAACTAATTTTCTTAAAATAGACCATTTCTAAAATTTGTATATTTAGGCCGGGTTAACTAATTCGACTCTACCCTTGGGTCCATACAGGCCCAATATTTGGATTTTGGGCCTTGATAATAGATCCAAATACCGATATCTGTTCACTCAGTCTTCGAATTTATATAGTGCGCAAGTCTCTCTACTATAATATTCTTGCGATCCTACCAAATAAAAAATCTGATAGAGTGATGCTATAAGCCAGGTGTTGAGCATAAACACTTACCACGAGGCATCGCAGTAAGTGTCACTTACTGACACATGTAGGAATGAGGATTATCTTCTTCTTCTTTTTTTTTCTTGGTTAGTGAAGATTTATCTTATATTATCATCAGAACAAAACTGGCTGCGGAGTCCACTGTTTTTAGGAAAAGTCCAACCGGACCAATGAGGATTTGTTCTATAGCATCAAAACTATAAAATTTGTTTCCAAGTGTGGCTATATATATATATATATATTTTCATAAACTACTATGTTCTTGATCCGTATTTTTGGCCGGCCAATTTAAATTTTACTCACAAATTATTAAGTAAATTTACATACAGAGCACTTTTTCCAAAATTAATTTATATTAGTAGTTAAAAATGTCCCTATTTTCATAATTATTTTAGTTAAAAGTATTTATTTGTTATAAAACCATGCCTACTTTTGCAAAGATCTCTAGATTAACAGAAATTATTGGAGAAGCAATATGAGGGAAACTGTTAAGTGTGTTTACAGCTTTGGTAAACTCGATTTGGTTTGAGAAGTGGTTTAAGAATAATAGATTGTGTGTCTTAGACAATTTCTTATTAGTTTAGGAATAAGAGATTGACCGTCTTAGGCAATTCCTTATTAGTTGAGGATTGAGTTTTAGTTACTCATATATAATAAAAAGTATATGAGTCATAAAATCATAATCCTAGTTATCACGTTTTTATTTTCTTCTACATTGACATTCTCAAGTCTGTTGAGACATCTTGTTTTTTTTTCGATTGATAGTGAAAACTTGCTGGTGATCGATCCAGCTCCAGGGACGTAGTCATCCATATCGGAGATGAACCCTGGGTGACCAATTCTCTTGTCTTGTTCTTAATTGCTTATTATTGTTATTGAGTTGAGAAACAGAGAGAGAAATTAGATCGAGAGATTAGAAGAGGATATTGAATTAGTTGACAAGTTGAATCAAAGATTTCCGTGCAACAATTGGTATCAGAGCCTCGACTTCTGATTCTGGATGTCAACAATGGTGATGACGTGATCTGTGGTTCAGCAATTCGATGGTTCCGAAGACTCCTCAATCTGGACCATACGGATGATGGCACACTTTGGCGTTGTTTGATTAAAAGATGTGATCTTAAGTGACAATTTTGAGATCACGGTCCCTCTTACGAAAGAAGAGGAGAAGAAACCTGCAGATGGTGAGAAATTTCATCTAGATGCTCCATCGACGAAGGTAATCGTGGATCCATCTAAACTGGAGAAGGATGGGAAAGCTAAAGATATGATCATCTTGCATATAAGTGATTAGGTTCTTAGGAAGATCAAGCATTGTACTACTGCTGCTTCGATGTGGTCTTTTCTTGAGAGATTGTATATGTCATAATCTCTACCAAATCAGATCTTTTTTTCAATCACAATTCTACACATACAAGTGTGATGCATCAAAGTCGATTGATGTGATTGTGGATGAGTTTTTAAAGATTGTGGCAGAGATGAATAGCTTGAATGTGACAGTGAGTGATGAAATCCAAGCAATTGTGTTCCTGAATACACTCCCACCGAGTTATGATCAGTTGAAACACACGCTGAAGTATAGTAGAGATATACTGTCATTGGAGGAGATCATCTCAACTGCAAGATCAAGGAAAAGGGAGGTGTCTGAGGAGGCACTGCAATGATTTCGTATACTCATGATAGAGGAAAAAATAAAAAGAGATACTCAAATGACTCTCGAGGAAATAACCAAAGCAAGACAAAGGTGATTTTCTGGTATTGCAAGAAAGAATGTCACATGAAGAATGACTATTTTGCTCGGAAGAAGAAAATGGATGAAGATAGTGATGGAGAAGCTGAGATTATGATAGAAAAAGTCAAAGAAGCAGATTTTTTAAACATCTCTGTTGATGACTCAAATGAGAATTGGATAATTGACTCCTGCTGTACATATCATATGATCTCGAAGAGAGATTGATTTGTAAATTTTCATGAGAAAAAGTCAAGTAAGATTCTTCTTGGAGATTATCACACAGTAGAAACTCTTGGCATATGTCGACATAAATGGATATACATGGAGGATCAGTTACCATAATGCACAATGTGAGATATATTCCAAGTTTGAGAAAAAACTTAATCTTGACTGGAACATTAGATTGGTTGGGGTTTACTCATACTGGTGGTCAGGGAAAACTGACATTATACAAGATCAACAAGGTGGATTTATCAGAAATATAGAGAAATATATTGTATATGCTTGATGGAGAAACTGTCTTAGCTGAAGTTTGTCAAGCTAGTCCAGCGTCTGAGGTTTCTTTGTGGCACATCCGTCTTGGCCGTATGGGATTTGAAAACTTACAGGGTCTAGTTCAGAAAAGAATCCTCAAGAAGAATAATATCGGTAAAAGAGACTTCTGTGAGCATTGTGTAATGGAGAAAGCTAAGAAAGCTAGTTTTGGTGTAGGGAAGCATGAGACAGAATATCCTCTCGATTATGTTCATGCAGATCTATGGGGTTCTCCAAACACCCAAATTTCTATCTATAGAGAGCATTATTTCTTGTCCATTATTGATGATCATACTAGGAAAGTATGGATTTATTTCCTTAAGATGAAGGATAAAGCTTCCAAAAAGATTTGTGAATAGAAACAGTTGGTTGAAAATCAAATCAACATAAAGGTTAAGTGTCTCAAAACTGATAATGGTTTTAAATTTTGCAATATCATGTTTAATGAGTTTTGCAGGTCAAATATAATAGTTAGACATAAAACTTGTACGTATGCTCCACAACAAAATGGGGATTCTGAGAGGATAAATATAACGATTATAGAAAATGTCATATGTCTTCTCAGTGACTCAGGTTAAGAGGAATAGTTTTGAGCCGAAGCTGCAGCAGTTTTAGTGTATATCATAAACTGATCTCCTGTGTCAGCTATTGAGTACAAAATACCTAAGGTAATTTGGCTGCATAAAGAGCCTGAATACAAACATTTGAAGAAGTTTGGGTTAATTGTTTATGTTCACATGGATCAGGGGAAGCTAAAACCAAGAGCTCTCAAAGGTGTGTTCATAGGATATCCCCCTGGTACTAAGGGCTACAAAGTTTGGTTACTTGATGAGAAAAAACTGGTTGTAAGCAGAAAGTCAAGTTTTATGAAGATTAACTTTACAAATATCTTGTTAAACGCATTGATAAATCATCAAGGGAAGTAAGAACTGAAAGCACAGAGTTTGGAAAGGTCATCACCGAAATATCTACAGTCACGTCATTCACGGGTACAGTAAGTTCAAATCAAGGTGAAGTTACCAAGGGAGATTTATCTCAAGGTGGAGAAACTTCAGTAAGTTCAGAGTCTGATGAAGAAACTGATGATGTTGAAGCAAACTGTAAGTAATGTTGCAAGTCTAGCTAACTACCAGTTAGCAAGAGATAGAGAGAGGAGGCAAAATATCTAACCTCCGCAAAGGTATGGTGATGAAGAAAACACTTTTGCATTTGCTCTTGCTGCTACAGAAATTATAAATAGTATAGATGAGTCTGAGAGTTATACTGAGGCTAAAGCAAGCAGAAATTTGAAGAAATGGAATGTTGGATGTGATGAAGAGATAGATTCTTTAAAGAAGAACCAAACATGGAATGTGGTGGATAAGCCTTAAAATTAGAAGCTAATAAGCTGCAAGTGGCTGTTCAAACTTAAGCCAGGTATGAGTGATTCTGAACCTCCTAGATATAAGGCTAGATTAGTGGCTAGAGGTTTCACACAAAGAGAAAGAATTGACTATCAAGAGGTTTTTGCGCCTGTAGTAAAGCATGTGTCGATAAGAATGCTTTTCTCGGTTGTTGTAAATCTGGATTTAGAGTTAGAACAAATGGATGTGAAAACGACTTTTTTACATGGAAGTTTAGATGAGAAACTTTATATGTCACATCGGGAAGGATATAAGATAGGAGATCCGGAGAAGAAAGTTTGTTTGCTTAAGAAGTCATTATATGGCTTGAAGCAAAGCCCAAGATAATGGAACAAGAGGTTTGATCAGTTTATGGTATCAACTGATTTTAAGATGAGTGAACATGATCCTTGTGTTTATACAAAACTAGTCTCACATGATTCATATATGTATTTGATGTTGTTTGTGGATAACATGTTGATATCAGCAAAAAATATGGTGGATATTCAGAGACTTAAGGATCAGTTGAGTTTAACATTTGAAATGAAAGACTTATGAGCGGCTAAGAGAATTCTGGGCATAGACATTGTTCGAGACAGGTCAAAAGGGGTTTTGCATTTGTCTCAGATTGAGTATCTTAAGAAAGTTATTAATACTTTTAGGATGAAAGAAGTCAGGATAGCTCAAACTCCTATAGGTGCACATTTCAAGTTATCTGCAGTAAAGAATGTGGAAAAAGAGATAAACACTG
Organism: Cardamine occulta; assembly: GCA_028015245.1. Classification (NCBI taxonomy): domain Eukaryota; kingdom Viridiplantae; phylum Streptophyta; class Magnoliopsida; order Brassicales; family Brassicaceae; genus Cardamine; species Cardamine occulta. The sequence goes on from CM051378.1 coordinate 16,704,869, forward strand.
AGGTAACGCCTTATTTTTCAGCTGTTGGAAGTCTCATGTATGCAATGGTAGGAACAAGACCTGACATTGCATATGGTATTAGTGTCGTTAGCCGATACATGAGGAGGCCATGTGAAATGCATTGGGAAGTTGTAAAGTGGCTTCTCCGATATATTAAAGGGTTTTTAAATGTTAGAATCTCCTATACTAAGAAAAAGGAGATCAAGGTTAAAGGATATTGTGATTCTGACTATTCATCAGACTTAGACAGAAGAAGATCGATATCTAGCTATGTGATCATAGTTGCTGGAAATGTTGTGAGTTAGAAGTCAAATCTACAATCAGTGGTAATTTTGTCAACTACTGAAGCTGAATATATTGCCCTGTCAGAGGCAGTGAAAGAAGCAATATGGTTAAAAGGATTGTTTGAAGATTTTGGTTTTAGTCAAAAGTGTGTATTGATATGGTGTGATTCTCAGAGTGCCATTTGTCTCTCCAAGAACCATGTCTATCATGAGCGCACTAAGCTTATGACGGTGAAGTATAACTTTGTGAGAGACATGGTAGAAGAATATGAGATTGAGGTTGTGAAGATTCACACAAGTCATAATCTGGCAGATGTTTTGACTAAGGTTGTGCCGATGAGTAAGTTTAATGTAGGCAGTATTAGACTTACTCAAGATTACAAGAGCTTGAAAGAGTCATAAGGCTCTGTAGATGGAGGTATAGATCATCAACAAGAGGGTTCCACAGAAGATCATCGAAGAAGTGACTTGAGCTAAAACAAGATAGAGTTTGTTAAGTGTATTTACAGCTCTGGTAAATTCGGCTTGGTTTGAGAAGTGGTTTAGGAATAAGAGATTGACCGTCTTAGGCAATTCCTTATTTGTTTAGGAATAAGAGATTGACCGTCTTAGGCAATTCCTTATTAGTTTAAGATTGAGTTTTAGTTACTCATATATAATAAAAAGTATACGAGTCATAAAATCATCATCCTGGTTATCACGTTTTTATCTTCTTTTACATTGAGATTCTCATGTTTGTTGAGATATCTTGTTTTTCTTTCGATTGATAGTGAAAACTTGCTAGTGATTGATCTAGTTCCAGAGACGTAGTCATCCATATCAAAGACGAACCCTTGGTGACCTATTCTCTTGTTTTGTTCTTTATTGCTTATTATTATTATTGAACGGAGAAATATAGAGAGAACTTAAATCGAGTGATTAGAATAAAATATTGAATTAATTGACAAATTAAATCAAAGATTTCTGTTCAACATAAACTTTGTAATCTTGGAAAACTTGTGAATTGTGTGCCTTGTGGTTGGTTTTTACTTTTTGCCTTAGCCCTGAGGTAAAAAAAAACTTGGGTTTTAAAAATTTATTATGCTTCTGTCCATCCGGTTTAGATCCAATCATCCAAACCAAATGTCAAGATGAACCGGTTTGAACCAATTGCGGAATTGAATTATATCTATAAATAAATACAAAAGGTGGGTCCTACTCCAATGTGAAACCATACCCGTACAATCCTCAACTTGAAGTTCCAGAAGTTTCGACCATACGAAAATGCACCAACGCTTTCCAGAAGTTTCTAATTTCTAAGTCGAGAGTATACTTTTTCCAATTATTTTAATATCTTCTTCACTTTCTACCCTTCCTATATATATATGCCACCACCTCCTAAGGCTTACGTGGACATGAGCCTCCTCACTTTTCCTTTCCCTTCAACTGCCATAAACGAACTTAAAGCCTACTGTCAAAACAAACAAATAATCAAATACCAAATCCAAAGATGAACTCAATTTCTGAGATCGGATAACATTGCAATCATTGATCCAATATCGAATCACCCAAGAAACTTGTCTTAATACAATTGGGGAATCGAAAACACGATGAATCCGTTTTTCCCAGAAGGTGATTCACTACCACAACCAATGGAGGGATTACACGAAGTTGGTCCACCTCCATTTCTAACAAAGACATTCGAAATGGTGGATGATCCAAACACAGACCACATCGTATCTTGGAACAGAGGAGGCACTAGTTTTGTCGTTTGGGATTTGAATTCTTTCTCTACCATTCTCCTCCCTCGACATTTCAAACACAGCAATTTCTCTAGTTTCATCCGACAACTCAACACTTATGTAAGTCTTCTCTCTGTTTTTTCTTGATCTATTGTTCTCTCACAACAACAACAAAAAACAGAGACAGCAATGCTCTGTTTTTCTGTTTTTTTTTTTTTTTTTTTTTTTTACTTTCATCTTGTTTTATAGTTTGCTGGAAAAAAAAACACGAAGTAATGTGGATGCAACTACAAAAATTGGTTTTTACTTGGTAATGAAAACCGATATTAACTTCGAATTTCTTACTGCAAAAATCTATTAGTAATTTCGTTTTCTAGAAACATCGAAATGTAGATTCCATAGAAGAAGTTTTAGTAAGTTCGAGAAGCTTTATTCGTGTCAAGTTGGCTACTAAAATAATCATAAGAAAGAGTCAACAATCTTATCCCATCTACATTGTTTATTCAGTCACCAGCTTTAAGGTTGCCCACTTGTTCCATTCTTTTATATATATAAAAACAAAGTACAGCTCACTCCAATAATTCATATTTGTTTAATCACGTGAACTTGTAAATTTTTTCAAAACCTTATTAGAAATTTAGAATCAATTTTGTATTAACGCCAAAAAAAACAAAAAAATACAGGGATTCAGAAAGATAGAAGCAGAGAGATGGGAATTTGCAAACGAAGGTTTCTTGGTGGGACAGAGACAGTTGTTAAAGAACATCAAGAGACGAAGCTCCTTCACTTCACCATCTCCATCAAGCTATGACCCTTGCTTCGAGCTTCGCAAGGAGAGACAACCACTAATGATAGAGCTAGTGAGTTTGAGACAGCAGCAACAGGCCACGAGATGCTATATAAGAGCCTTGGAACAGAGGATACAAGGAGCAGAGAAGAAACAGAGACAGATGATGTCGTTCTTGGCTAGAGCAATGCAGAGTCCTACCTTTTTGCTTCAGTTACTTAAACAGAGAGATAAGCGGATAAAGGAGCTTGAGGATGAAGCAGCAAATAAAGAGAGAGGCTCTTCGATGTCGGAATTGGAAGCTTTGGCTTTGGAGATGCAAGGGTATGGGAAACAGAGGAATATGAAGGAGGAAGAGGATCATTTTCTGGTAGAGAGTGAGTTAGATGATGGTTTCTGGGAAGAGTTGCTTAGTAACGAGAGTTTGGCTTCTACTTCTAGTTAGATATGGATCGTTTTGGTTTTAGTTTTACTTTCATGCTCATTTTCTTCTGTCACAAGTATCTTTTTGTTTTTGTTTTTTTTGTTTGTTATATGCAGAGCCGGCGTTGAACACATTTCTATGAAACATTTGAATGGGGTACCATTTTTTAGGGGCTCTCACAAAAAAAATTATATATATGTATATATATTTTAGTTAACGTCAAAGAGTGAAAAATATATATATATAAAAATGATGAGTAATGTATTAATTTTTGTATAAATATTTGATAAAATATTGTGTAGATTTCAAATTATTATTATTTAAATATTAAAATATATTATTTAATTAAAAAAGAAAAATTTAAGTTAATCTTCTTCTTCTTTATGTGACTTCTCATTTTTTTTCTCTTCTTTTGGTTTTACAGAGGTAATATTTTCTCAAAAAAATATGAATCAAGGCAAAAACTACTTGAATTTTCTTGAGAGAAAAAAGAAAAAATCATGGTTAAAAATCTCGATTATACAAGTTTGAAAGATGATTTCGCAGAAAAAAATAGAAGAAGTATTGTTTTTAGAAACTTTAAATTGTTGTTATTTTTTAAAGATATTATTGTAGTTTTTTTTAACTTTAGTTTTATGGAGACTGAAATTTTTGTTTTTTCTATTAAGTAATTGAAGAATTATTTTTTTGTTTGGGCCCCAAATTTTTCAGGACCGGCTCTGCTTATATGTTTTCCTGTTATTTCTTATCAGTTAGTAGTAGTGTAAAACTTCACAATGGTTAGAGTTTTTTTTTTTTTTAATATGTATATATATGTGAAAAATATGATTGAGACCCTGTTGTGTGTCTTCTTACATGGACCTTTGGATGCTGTCGAGTGATCTCTTTCTCTGCTTTTATTCTTTCCCTAAACTATTTTTCAAATGTAATCTCTACCTTTCATTTTACATTATTTCCCATTAGTTTTGACTTACTTAGGTGAATTAGTTATGAAATTAAGAATCTTCTAAGTCTGTGAATCTTAAACTTGTAATGGTGTTCCTTCATTGGAATCTTGGTTTATGAATCTTAAACTGTCTTCAGGTTGTGATCGATTTCAAGATGATCATTCTCGTAGGTCATACTTGACTCAAGAAAACAACATAATAGATGAAAATATGTCGACGTATCCTTGTGACTCTTCTCCATCACATATCTTTGAGATTTGAGCTTGGTTTGTGTAATGTTCGACATATCCAGCAGCAGTGGGACGTTGGATCAATTGATGATAAAGTAGAGAGTCGAACATATAAAAAGGAATCGTAGATGAATGTTGAATACAAACGTAAACTCTCTGAGTAAGATTCCAAAGTATGCTCCAGTAAGACTACCACTTCTTGTTCCTCATAAGAATCAAAATGTTTCTTAGACAGCTTAACTAGTCCTCAAGCTCCTCCAACCAAAGCCATATCGTTTAAACAATACTCAAACGTAAATATAGCAAGTTCCAAAGCCATGCAACCTTTTCCCTTTTTTTCTACGACATTTTTCTTTTCCTTTATAGTTTTGCCCACACCGACAATTTATTCGATTTTTCCAATTTTAGAAAACATGTCCAAAATAGAACCGAATTTAGTTTCGGTTTAGTTCGACAAGATATGAAGATTTTCAATTCGGTTCAAGCTTGAGGTTAGTTCAGTCTGGTTCTAGAAAAATAAAAATATTTGGCTTATTGACTCAGCAACAATACATTGATAATCTGACACTTTTACTATAAAGTTGCAAAAATACAGTAACATATGATAGTATCTCTGTAATAACATATGGAGAAGTAGTTTCAAAAGTGCAAAAACAAACCCTTATATCATATCATAGCTATATTTATAAATAAGATGCTAATAAGAGGCAGCGATCATCATTTTGGAGAACTCGTGGAAAGAGAGAAAACCATTGCCATCGAGATCGGCTTCTCGTACCATATGCTCAGCTTCTTCTGCTGTTATCTTCATCCCCATGTCCTTCATTCCTTCTTCCAACTGCATTTAATTTACAGAAATTAGGAGAGATCACAACATCAACAAATTAAAACTATAGTCAATAGAATAATTATATAACTTAATATCCATGTCAAAGTACGGTGACCCATTTTTGCATTATATCTCTTTCTTTTATTAGTTCAAAAAAAAAAAAACTTATTAATTCTAACAACGACATCCATTTTGTAGTGGTATGTATCGATCGGCCCTAACAATGTGTGTCCCGATTGCTGTTGTGTCGGTTAGTGAAAATGCAGGACCATCGAGCATTAGTTAGCGCAATGGAGTATTTATTAATACGATAAATTCTTTATCAAAAAAAAAATTATTTTAGAGTTACGTATATTGTAAATATAATCATAAAAATCCTACAGGTTGATGATATTGATTATGAAAGAAAAGTGAATAACTGATTCAATAATTTGTTAGTGAGTAATATTTTCCAAAACATCTCATCTAGTAATTTTACGTTAGTGAGTAAGATATTCCAAAAGATAGTATTTAGTAATTTTACTTCTTTGCTATATCGATCTATATTTTCACTTTTAAATAAATCTTTATATATTGCTTTTATGCTATGACTATGTAATTTTTTTTTAAAAAAAATTTTTTGGTTTTCGACTATGTAATTTTTGGTTTGAATAAACCAATAAAAGAAGACGTTCAAAATTTTTGTTACCTCAAGTGGAGATATTAAACCGTCTCCGTCTCTGTCGAACACTCTGAATACTTCTATTAACTCATCCGATGAGGATTCCTATATACAGTATATCAATTTTTTTTCATTTAAAACTTTCTCTAAATTTATAAATCTTCACTATAACTAAATGTTTTTGTAATATACCTGGGAAGTGTTTTGAGCCATAATATACAAGAAATCATCAAAAATGATACCACCGTTGCCAAAGATGTCGACATCGCTCATCATCTCTCGCAATTGTTCCGCCTTTGGATTCTTCCCCATCGACTTCATCACCTTCGTTAGCTTCTCCTTTGTGATGAATCCTGTTTCATATATCAACTAAACCATCATCATCATCATCTGATTATAAACTTGTATATCAAATCGGACAAAAGAAAACAAGAAAATCAGACCATCAGAGTCTTTGTCAATGAGACAGAAGGCTTCGTAAAACTCTTGGATCTGCTCATCAGTGAAAGCATCCGCCATCTTCGATCACAAAGAAAATTCAAAGTCTCTCTTTGATTTGATGATCAAACTTCTCTTAATTTGTTTGTGATGAAGAAGAAGAATGGGTCATCTATCTCATTTAAGGACATAACTTCTTGGCTCTAGGCTCTTGCCTGGTCAAGGTCAAATTCATGACCTTGCATTTTCATTAGTTGTGATATTTTTTCTTGAGAGAAAAGGTCACGCGTCTTTGTTCAAACTGTTGACTCTTAAGGCTTTTAATTTCCTCCTTATTTTCATAGTTTTTGGAAAATGTAGCATTAAATTAGTAGAATCTTTATTATTCCGAAAAGGAAAGTAGAGTAATGCTCGTGTTTGAGGAGTCAAGTATTAAGTGTTCCAACGGTGAAAGCGGATCGGGCGGTGCAGATATGTGGATTGAGCGTATTGGGTGGATCAAGCAAAAAAAGTGCAGATCGGACTGTTAAAAATGTATGTTGAATGGTAAACAATATATGAAGCGATTTGAATGATAAAATTTAAAAACATATTATGTAATATAAATTATAGATAGAAAACTATTTAAAATAACAAAAATAATAGATTAAATTATGAGTTGGTTATATATATATATATATTAAATTTTAAAAGGGATATATTATTTCAGCATATAATTTTTTAATTTAATGTATGAGTAGTTTTTATAATTATAATAAAATTAATGATGTTTTTCACTACAAAATGATAAAATAAGTAAAATAAAGAAATGTTTTATATAGATAATTTCATAATTTAATCATTTGATTTATATAAAATTTGATAAATATAAGAATAATTCATGCAAAACTTATATTACAAACACAATAAATATAGTTATGTTTATAAATATATCAAAATATTATACATAAAATAAATACAAAACCAACACACAAAATGACTAAAAATATTTAATATCCAGTATTATCCCAAACATATTTGCAATATCTTCTCTGATGTTGGCCATAAAATTTCCATCCGCTATCTCTGCAACTTCCACATCATCTAGATTAGTCGCATCATCTGTGTAGGCTCTGTGCGTCTCATTACTTTAGCGAAATCTTCATCTGAAAAGTTCAAAATTCTAATAAAATTATGTAGTCCCATTATAGCGGTTACCACTTTTTTTTGCACTTTAATATTGTATCTAGAAAATTCACATAAAATCCTCCATTTTTTCTTCCAAACTCCAAATGTCTTCTCAATAACAGACCACAAATTTGCATACCATCGATTAAACAGTTAATGTTTATTTCTTGGAGGATAAACAGTTCATCGATTAAAAAGTTTATTATTTTATTATAATGTTCAAATATAAAGTTAATAACGATTATAATTTTTATTCTCACACAATTTATTATTAACATTAAATAATAATATTTTAACATTATAATAAAATAATAAATTTTCCACTCTCACACAATTTACAATAAAAAAAAATTTGTGGGATTATTATTTTATTATACCTTAATTTGTGAGATTCTAATTGTAAGATTATTATTTTATTATACCTTAATTTTTGAGATTACAATTTTCTACCTTAATTTACATTCTCACATAATTTATTATTATATATAGATATAATGTTAATATACGTATATATAATATTTTATTATTTTATGATAATGTTAAAATATTATTTATTTAATTTTTAAAATAATAAATCGTTATTAACTTTATATGTACAAATAACGATTTATTATTTTAAAAATTAAATAAATAATATTTTAACATGCAATGTATTAATAGCAAAAAAAAACAAATTAGTCTAATAGTATGTTATATTTTTTAATACTGTGTAGTTTACTTAAAATATAAAATTGTAATTATATACTAATAAATTGAGAGAACAAGTTTTTGGCTTTATATATGATCGAAGATATGAATTTCATCTTAGCTACAATTATCCTAATTTATTACTAGTCCAAAATAATACTATTAATCACAATATACTTATGTTTTTAATTATGTGATTCCTCGACATCTTTAATAGTCTTAATATTTAAACAGGAAAACAAATATTTTTAAAAATATTAAAAAAGAAACAAGCTTACCTGTTGTTTCCTTTTTGTTTTGTAATATTGATGTGGATGTAGAACAAAATGAATTCTATAAAACCAGCAGAAACAAATTGATAGATTTTACCAAGCAAATAAAAAAAAACTAGTGTGGGTTTTAAAATATTAGTGGAGATGTTTTTTGTAATACTAATATAAAAATAAGTAGTAGCACCATATTTATAACAAACAAAGTGCCCGATCAAAAATCAGTAGTTCGGTAGATCACATGTTTTTTTCCAATATTATTAGTTAGGTGAATTATTTTCAAAAAAAATTATAATTCCCAAATAATAGAAACTGCTCAATCCACTTTTATAACACATCACTTTTCTTGTGGTTTTACAAGAAACCACAAGAAAACTGCATATTGTATTTTTTTTTCACAAAATCTGATCCACTTTTATTGTTGCGTATTTTTTTATTCACAAAATCTGATCCTCTTTTACTGTTGCGTATTAAAATTTTTTTATTATTATTATATTTTAATATAACTACTTACCTCCTTTTGCTAGTTTGAATGGTGACATGATAAAGTTATAGTGCGATCAATCTGCCCCACCTTTAATATGTCCTAAAACAATTCTACCATTCAGACTCTAAAAGTCGCACACCAAGAACAACAAGTTGCATTTTAAGATATAAATGCATGTGGAGTAAAAAAAAGGGGTTTTAATATATTTATTTCTAATGAACCCAATTTGAAACTTCGAACAAAAAATTAAGTTCTTCCAATTCAAGATGACTATATTATCAATCCAGATGGTCAAACATGATTTTATGTTTATGGAGTAAGAAAAAATGAAACTAAAAACAATATTTCGGATGATTGTAAAATTGTTGATTTAGCTTATGTATACGAGGAAAATCTTATTCTAACAAAAATTGATAACTAAATGTCTATATCTACTTTTGGCAAGTTATAGTACTAGAAGTAGAAGGCTATGTTAGACCAATAAAGTTGGAAAGTTATAAATATGTCTTGTTACCATAAAAAGCGAAGCACATTGGTAACAAAGTGGATTTTAATACCATGTGGGATTTAATAGGTAGTAGTAAGATGAAGGTTTAATCAGAAACATATTGTGGGAAGTCTTTTCAACAGAATTATCAAATAACTACCCATAATCCATATGCTCCTCACTAGTCACTACTTTGGTAGTAAGTTAGCTTACTCACTAGCTTATAAAAAAACAAAAGAGGGATGTTTAAGATGCACTGTTATATATATCCTTAATAAAATGTTACTTGTGAGTGGATGTTGTCTATTTTGGTATGCCTTGATCTAGATTCTTTTCTATTGTAATATTTCCTCCGTTTCTAATTGATTCTATTTATAAGAAAAAAAATTATTTCAAAAAAATACAATTTTTAGGTTTTCTATGTAGTTTTTATTAGTTAACGATGATTGATTGTAAATTTTTAAAAAATAATGAAATACTATTGGTTTAGCGTTATTGAAAACTGTGTAATCACACAAAATGATATATTTATAACTAATTTTTAATAAATTTTTTTTAATATGTGTAAAAATACTAGAAATAAAATTAATTAGAAACAGAGGGAGTAGTAGTTACCAATTATCAACAACTCAACATATTAAGAAAGAAAATATGGGAAAGTCATATCATAAACATTTATGTTTGATTTGGTAGATAAGATATGATTTAGAATCCGAGTCACGTGAACTTTTTACGCTCCCACTCCGCTTTAGTTAGTGGGGATCTCTCATTTGCTTACCTATATTTTTACATTTGATATGCTTATTTTCATATGTTTTATTTCCGTCTTAAACAGAGCTCCTTAAACAACCAAAATCCAAAATATGATACTGCAAATAAGCATCAAATCGAGATGAGTAGTTCCATTGGTCTATCTACCAATTTATAAACAAAATAAGCTCAAATAGTATTGGGAATATTATTTGAGAATTGACTCATAATCCTAATAAAATACTCGTTCTGTTGATTACTACCAACTTATTCGCATTAAGTCATATTATCTCTGTTTCAAATTAATTGTCGTTTAAAGTTGTTTCACACATATTAAGAAAACATTTAATTTTTCAGTTTTACCCCTAGTTAATGTTTATTTGATATTATTTCATTGGTTAAGACATTAAAACAAAAAGAACAAAGTTAGAAATCTTATCAAACATATGCATTGAAAACATAAAACGATAACTAATATGAAATGAGTTTTAAAGTCTAGAACAACAACTAATATGAAACGGAGGGAGTAACTAATTTGGTATACAATAGTATTTTATCTTAATTATCATAATCCTTAACGTTACAGTATCCACATTAATATCAAATACTATTAACATCACTGGTCAAACAAGAGACCAATAATCAAATCGGTTAATTATATAAAATATAGACCCACGTTAAATTTAGGTCGCCCCAGTTCTTTTACATATATTATAAGATTCCACGAACCAAATATTACGAATTAAAAATGAAATAACCTTTTTATTTATAAGAAAAAAATAATAAAAATGCGCAAATGATAAGCAAAAGGCAAAAAGAGGAGATTATGCCATCTGTCAAATGTAGCCGTTGTACCTTTTAACTCCTTTTTAAATACTCTTTTAGCATTTCCTCTAACGCTCCAATTTTGGTCTCTCTGTGCCCAAAAATAAAGAACAAGTCTTGAATCTGTAGATACGACGGTGAGATCAATCCAAGAAGGAGTCTTGATATCCTCATCTTCTTCCTTCACCACAAGCAACACCACAGACTCCGACGATTCCCTCAGCCCATCCGCGTCCTCTAAAAGCTTCGTCCTTAAACTCTCCGTCCGCAGATCACAGGCGCGTACAAACCACTCGCCGTTCTCTCCGCTCACGTCGGCTCTGTTTCCTCTTTAGCACTCTGTGGCGAGTTCTTGCTGAGTGCGTCTCAGGGAAAAGATATAATCGTTTGGCAACAGCCTGATCTCAAGATCTTTGCGAAATTCGGACAAGGAGATGGCTCCGTGAAGGCTTTGGTCAGCGTTGGAAGCAAAGTATTCACGGCGCATCAAGATAGCAGAATCAGAGTTTGGAAAGTTTCTCGGAGAAACTCTGAGAACGCTTTTAGGCTTGTCGATACGCTTCCCACGACCAAAGATTATTTGGGAAAGTTTATGAAACAGAGCAATTACGTTCAGAAGAGGAGGAATCATAAACGTCTCTGGATCGAACATGCTGATAGCATTTCGTGCCTTGCGGTTCACGCTGGGATAATCTACTCTGGATCGTGGGATAAGACTCTCAAAGTCTGGAGATTGTCGGATCTAAAGTGTCTTGAGTCTATCAAGGCTCATGATGACGCCATTAATGGTCTTGTAGCCGGAGATGGCAGAGTATACTCTGCTTCTGAAGATGGGAAGATCAAGATATGGGGAAGAGAGAAGAGGAAGCAGATTGATTCTTTATCTTCTTCTTCCTCTTCTTTACATGTTTTGAAGGCGACATTGGAAGGTCGTACGGAGGTTTCAGTGAACTCGGTGGTGGTTTCCGGTGATGGGAAGTGGATATACGGAGGAGGATCAGATGGGTTTGTGATGGGATGGGAGAAGAAAGAGAAAGGAGGAGACTTTGAGGAATGGAGATTAGAGTTTGAGATGAGAGGACATAAGATGGCAGTTCTGTGTATGTGTGTAGTTGGGGAAATGGTGTGTAGTGGATCGGCTGATAAGAACATTGGGTTGTGGAAGAGAGAAGCGAGTGGTATACTCTGTAAATTTGGAGTCATACAAGGACATGAAGGTCCGGTCAAATGCTTGCAGGCTTCGCCTAACAATGTCGGTGCTGGCTTCATGCTTTACAGTGGAGGCCTTGACAAGAGTCTAAGGGTCTGGTGGGTCCCAAAACAAGGCAACTTAGAAGAGAAGAAGAAGAAACCTAAGTTTTAAGACATTGTTGATGCATCAGGGATGAGTCAAAAGTCAAAAGATATATAGTATTTTGTGTTCTTTTGAGGGATTTCATATACGTTTTGGTTTATATTTGTAATTTGTTATTCATTTTGTAAAGTCATGAAGTTTTTCCCAAGAAATATATGAATTGAAGTCTTATTTTGTTAACATTTGTGTCTACCAACCGTTTTGGTCCTAATATTTGCTTTGTATTGAAACTGTAGCAATGAGAAGATAACTTCTGCGTTGGACAAATATTGTAATGAGCCTCTTTCTGAGCTTTTGAGCATCGTCCAATTAGAAAAGCAGAGTTTTGCAACTTTCTCCATCTAATGCTTTAACCATGTCTAACTAATGTTTTTATTATTAATCAGACGCGCCCATCATAATGGACCAACCCATTGGTTTTAAAGTGAAGCATATAGCAACTTTATTTATTCCAAAATATAATCTATAAAGCAGAATATCTCTGTTTTGAATATAAAAATGAGATGAGAAAGCTTAGAAGGGATGCATGGAGCCAAAACATAAGTGTATTCATGTGTGTATATGCCTTTCTTTATGAGTTGGAATTTGATTAGGTGAACTGTGATTAAAACATGTTCAAAAAGAAACATATTCATGATTAATCCAGCCCCCAAAGCAAAAACTTTGAATAGTTTAGCATGTGTGAAAAATTATCATCAAAAAGGGTACTCCTATATACTTCTACATATGTAAATTCTGAAGTGGGAAAGATAAAACCCTGCCTAAGAGTTACATGGAAGGTCAATGGCTAAGCTTAAACTACACCGGCCTAAACATACCATAACATGCGGTGACTCCAAACACAAAAACGCATCACAAAAAACAATGGATGATTTGCTTTAGGTAGCTCAGAAATTGACCTTCCTGTTCTGATAATCATTTCTTCTAGGCCTTGAGTTTGTGTAGTTAGAACGGTAGCCATATGAGTCATCTCTTTCCTTATTTTGCCTACCCCATCCATCATTCGAACGTCTCACATCCCAAGTACTTTGCTTTGTCTCACTCGTTCTCCGTGTTTGCCAACTGTCTGCATTGACCCCACTATTTCTCCAAGCTGCATTGTTAGGCAAAGAGCAACCTTTCCATGGATTATAACCCTTTGGCTCTGGAAAATTCTGACTATATCTGTTGTAACGCCAATCCTTCCTCTCTGTACCTTGATTTCCCCAGTCCCGGTTATCCCATCCACCATTACCCCAACAATCATTACTCCAACCTTTATCCTCCCATCCCTTACCAGAGCAACCTCCCCAAGTGGTCTCTTCTGCTGTATCATTTCTACAACTAGGCTTGGCTTCCCAAGGATTATAGTTTTCGGCCGAGACACTTTCAGAACCTTTCGCTTTCTTGTTTTGGTACCCTAACTTATCCCATCCATCCTTTCCCTGGCCCGAGTTCCCCCAATTGTCATTACCCTTATCTTTGGTCTCCTGCATCCATTTCTCAGTCGTCAAACAATCCCCATATGTTGTATCATTCACTATCTCATTTACACAACTAAGCTTGGCTTCCCAAGGGCTCACCCTATCTTTTGGATGATCAGTACCACCACTCTCTGATAAGTTCCAGCCATTTGATTTCTTCCCCAATGCATTGAAATCATGGACTTTCTCACTTCCATTCCATGAAGTTTCTTCAATGGGCAGACTCCAATTCTTATCTAGACGCCCTCGTTTAAAACCAGTCTTTACCTCATCAGGAGGAGCAAAGTAAGCTCTTTCTAAATCCCTAATCAGTTCCGGGTCAATGAAAGTATCCCAATCTATTTCACTAATGAAGAGATCAGGATCAGGAAGAGAAACATCACAGTGAAATCCATTGACTTGTGACCAAAACCGTTTTTTCTCATTGTGAAAAGTCTCTTCACAGGCAGAGTCATTCCAAGTGATTACATTACCTCTATAACAGCTCTTGAAGTAACTAGCTTCAACAACTTTTTGCCATGGGACTGATCCAATCACCTCACAGAATCTCTTCTCCCATACTGGAATCCCATCTTCTTCACCATAACCTTTGACCAAAAAAAGTCAAAGTTAACGAATTTATTATATATACGGATACCAAATCCTAATTAACGGTAACACAAGAGTTCTTCAAATAGGATTCAGAGCAGAACAAAATTAAGAGTGGAGATTAAGATCAGATGAATGTGAAAACATGAAATTGGAGGGAAATACCTGAAGAAGAAGAAGATGAATGGCACTCGCTATACCATCGCTCAGGAGATCTGCGACGGTGGTATCTGGGTCTGTGTCCCCACTTTCCCATCGGAAAATCTCAAACCGACGGTGATGGATTCTCGAGAAAAATTGGGGAGCTGCCGACGGAATTGGAAATTGAAGGAATAGCAGTGACGTTTGGTGGTGTATGGTCTACTCAACTTCGGTTACTGTAACGGCCCGAGTTTATTAGGTGTGGGCTTTAAATGGGCCCAAATGAGTAGGCTTATGGCCTTTAAAAATCTACATAATTGGGCTGATAAGAATATTGAAAACATTTTTTTTTAACAGTTACAAAAATCTACAGTTTTGTAGAGATAAGAGAGTGAATAGGAATTGGTACTACTGAGTACTGTCAAGTCAAGAAAATCTTGCCTCTTCTGGGGTCTGTTTGGGTTGGAATGAAAACAGAATTTGTTTGGGTTGGAATTAATAAAGTTATTGCTATAAGTTTTATCCTGAATTGATTAAGTCGTAAAAAAATAATTGTTTGTTCCTGGGAAACTTTTCTTGTAGCAGTTGAAACTTCTCAAATTTGCTTTCTATAATTATTTTTTCCTTTCTTTTTTTGACATAGAATTTCATTTATGTGAAAACGTTATAAATTGTAACATGGTCCAAACTTTGCTAGCTAGGCGTATCATTCACACTATTAATAATAAAAACTAACTTCGATTAAACTTTTAAACTACCATTTCCTAAAAATCAACTAATCCGGAGAGTCTCGAACATTCAAAGTAAATGGAATATAACATGACAAAAAGAAGAAAAATAAAAGATTTAAGAACTTGAAAATCATCTAATTCCTAAGCAAAAGATGATCAATCTTACAATCCATGTCGAAAATCACCTCTTTGAATGATAAACTCCTCCTAACTCATAAAAGATAAGATAATTCTGCCTGGGAACAAACAATTAGAAAATGAATTTCAATCAAAAAAATTTAATAAAGTGTTGGAGAAAACGACTAATAATGTTAGCCCAAAAATCTCCAATTTGGGACAAGAAATGAAGAGATGGGCATGATCCTCTGTCCCACAGCAGTAATTGCATAAGCAAGATTGAGCCATTTCGCCATACGTATACCAGTTACCCAAATTTGTTTAGACCTAATCAATCCATTAGGTAACCGACCAGTCACCACTGAAATTGAGGACCATTGCCTATAAATCAGAGTGTTATTATTGGCTTTGGACTTGCCCTCGGGACCAAACTTCTCAAACTTACTAGTCAATGACTTAAATAGAATCAGATTTTTTTTTTGTTTCTTCCAAATCAAATGCTTCTAAATGAGCAACCAAAATGCACGTGATCATAATCATTCAACTCATATCCTAGGAGTTATCTCAAGAACAACTTCAAACTTTTGAGCTCTTTTTTCCGATGTCCATAATATTTCTTTATTGTTGCCAAAAAAATACTAGATCCATTTTTTGTTAAGTAAATGTTTTGGGAACAACACAGTTGACACACAATGTCTGAGTAGAATATAGCAAGAATGACAACCACAAAACATATATAAAAACAAAGAAAAGGAGACAACGTTTATTTATAGGTTGAAAATCTCTATTCAACATAAAAAGCAAAAACCATTGATCGTAGTCTTACCCTAAATTCACTATGATAATCTATTCGAGTTGCAACACTGTCTCCTTCCTCCTACATAACCAAATCTAAATACTCAAACTCTAAAGAACCCATTATCTCCAACACCATTTAAAACAAAAAAAACTCAACACAAGAATTGATACATAACGTAGAAAATACACTCTCTTTTCTAATTTGGCTACACCCTAATTAAAGTTATGTATAATAAGATTAAATGCATCCACATTACCGTAGACCTAATGGCAAACCCCAAAAGTTAAAATAAACCCAAAACTTGATTACTCTAACCAAATCAAACTGTTTTTTTTTCTCTCGCGCGTTAGGAAGAAAACAACCATTAAATTCAATTAATTGTTTTCAGTATAACTAAGTAAAAAGTGGTCACACTAACAAGAAAACAGAATGTTGTTAGATTTATACTAGGAATCAACCCACGTTGCCGCACGGGTAATAAAAATCGTTTTTATAATCTTTTTAACACTTGACTAATTTCAATTTTTTTATAAAGCATTTGATTTTTGATATAATATCATATTAACTTACCAATTAACCTACATGCGGAGTTATATTTGTAAAAATAATTTATTTGATATTTAAATTTAAGATATAATTTAGTTGTAAATGTTTAATGATGTTTTATTGTTTTATATATATTTTCTAAATTATTCAAAACATTTTTTACAGTTTAATTAGGAGTATTTAAATCAAATTTGGATTTGATTTTAGTTTTTAGTTATTTCACTATATAGCCTAGGTATATCTATTTTGGAACGGAAAACCGGTTTGGCCAAAATCTATATAAACTCTTCTGTCCCATAAGTGTTTCTTTTTAAATAATTATCTCCTCGACAATTTTAATAAAAAAAAAAATTACCCATTCAGCAATGTTTGTTATAAGAAATCGGGTAAAGGTTTTAGATATGATACATGTATTCCCGTTTGAATGTTTAACTTTTATAAAATTAATAGAAATTATCCATAAAAATTTATAATTCTAAAAAATTTTCTAAATATTTTCAAAATTTATCAGAAATTCATAAAATACTCGTATCTATGTGGATCCTTACCCGTCTGGTAGTCAACTCTTTCCAAAATTCAATGAATCTTTAAAAATTAAATTTACATATACAAATCCGTACCGTTATCCAAAATTCTTATCCTGGTTTTATCGAAAATCGTTCAAATAATGTTTTTTGTTACTCGAACTAACTGTTCCCGTCTCATGTGTGCGATTTTCTGTTTTAATACCAAAAATAGACTGAAATTAGAGTAATGTAACTCGCTCGGGTTTGCCCTAAAATTAAAAAAAAAAAAGCTCTTGTCGCCTCTTGGCGTCTAAGTCTTTGTCAAGTTTTGACCGGCGTATGGTGGCTCTCTTAGCACCGGCATCGGTCACCGTAGGCTATTTTTTTGCTTTGTTTTGCTTTTCTTGTCTTTGTAGCTTGGTGGTGGATGCGTGGAGGCCTACGTCTTTGTGAAGGTGTGGTTTTCGAGTTTCAGATTTAGTGAGGTTGTGGTTGGCCATTCAGATTAATCAGATTTATTGACGACAAAAAAAAAATCAGATTTATTGGCAGAAAGGTTTTTTTTTTAGAGAAAGAGAGGGATCTTAAATGGGACAAAAATGGAGAAAAATGAAATCATTTGGGAGAAGCGTTGGCTTTTAAAAAAATCAATGGATGCAAATATGGCAAAATAGAATAGTCATATATTTTTTGAATAGATTTCCTAATTCAATGAATCTACTAATTAGGGTAAACTACAGCCATATGATTAAAATTCAAATAAATTTTTAGATTAAAAATGATGACATAAGCAGCCTCGGGTTGCTATTATATGTATAGATTTTAAAAGTTTTGTACATGTCAACACTCGAAAGATTGAAGTTCTTGTTCTATAATGTTAATGTAAAATTTAGGACAACAAATTTGTCAATTGAAATATATATATTTTAAACATGTATATTGGTGTCTTAATTTATGTATATAAGCCAAAATAAAATTTATGGAATTATCTGCGTATATATACATCGAGTATTGACCATATATGTCCATAACTATAGAACTAAAACTAAAATAAAAAACTTTACACTCGTTGAATCAATGGTGCATAGAACTATCGAAGATTCGTCATTCGTTTGCTCTACACCAATCAGTAAAATGACGTCGCCTTCCACATTCGATTCGCTCTTACTATAATACTATTGCTAAATTTATTCAAACAGATCTTTCTACTCTACTTTTGTAGAAATTGCTATAATTTGAAAAGGAAAAAACCAAAAAACGAGAGAAGTGGAAAGACAAAAATGGGCCCCAATTTTAAGACATTAAAAGGTAATTGCACGTTCTGTTGCATTCAACTCTCTGACACCATCCTTTTAACTTTCTCTCACTCTACTCTACTGCTTCCACTCCCCCAAACATCCACGCGCCTCACGCTCCGATGAGTATCTCGGAGAGACTCGTACCTTTGCTCCCATTTCGATTTCAGAAGACATAAATAATTGAGATCTTCGTTTCATCTATAAATGTAGTTTGGTTGGGTTGGTAGGGATTAGATTTTATTTATTCAGGAAAAAATAAAAGAATCGAGGAAGTATTTAAGTGTGTGTGTGCCTCTTTCTTTGAAACCAATACAAATGGTCAACGATGCATCAAATTATTTCATCACTCTCACTCTCCTCAAATTAATTGTCACTGACTATTTATTTTTTACGGATGTGAATGATGTGCCTTTGTCGGTAAGGAATAACCCTTGTCTGTAAGGAATAACCCTCGGCATACGGGGTTTTCGGATTTTTTGGGTCGGTTTATTCGGTAGTTTAGATTATTATAAATTTGAGATTGTAACCGAAATGAACCGAAATTTTTTTTGGTTCAATTCAGTTCGGTAGTCGATTTGTTCGATTTGGTTTTAGGTTTAAAATTCAATTCCAAATTAAACCGATTTTTTTTTCGGTTAATTCTGTTAACCGAAATTAAATTGCAGGCCTAATAAAAATTTACAAACTAATTAACAAATTTTTAATTAAAATAACAAGTCCATTAACAAATTAATAGCCCAAATCCATCTAAAACTAGGGTTTTCAATTGTTGAGACAAAGACAGAAACAAAGACAACAACGTTGACAGCGGCTTTGACGGCAGCGTTAATGGCGATGTTAACGGCGGTGGTGATTAATGGACGGTCGATCCCACCTTCCAATGAGACTTGTTACCCGCCAGCCGCAATCTTAATCAACTATAAGATACAATACATTAATACATGCGATTTGATTTGATAAAAGAGGTTAATTGAGGATTATCTCTTTCATTTATGATGAATTTCGCTCAGATCTGAAGATTTACC
This sequence comes from Cardamine occulta, assembly GCA_028015245.1. NCBI lineage: Eukaryota > Viridiplantae > Streptophyta > Magnoliopsida > Brassicales > Brassicaceae > Cardamine > Cardamine occulta. The sequence goes on from CM051378.1 coordinate 16,724,430, forward strand.
AGTGAGTCCAGCCGAGAGTTTATGATGAGAACGTTGGTAAACAAATCTAATGAATCGAGCTAAAGAGAAACCATATCATGACGAAGAAGAAGAATATAAAGATAAGAAAAGAAGTGGAGAAGAAGAAGAAAATAAGAGAATAACGAAGAAGAAGGGAGAAGACCGTGAGAGAGGAAAATAGATTAGAGAGAAGATGAAATGATGTTTAGAAAATTAGAGTTTTGTTTTGTTTTTATATGGTGTTTTTTTAACCGAATAAACCGATATGTTTGGATGTGTCTAACCGATCCGATCCGATAACCGAATTCTCATTTAAAGTCTACCGATCGGTTCACTGTTCAATTAAAATAGAAATCCGAACCCAAAAATTTTGGGTCGGTCCAACCCGATCCGAATAAACCGAACTGTTTGCCCAGGGCTAATAAGGAATGTTAAACATATATGGTCTCTTTTATAAAACTTATGCCATTCGTACCACTCCAAAAATGCGTGCCATTTCAATTTTGCGTTTGCACATTTAGTTTATAAGAACCGAATATTATAATGTAGTCATTTATATAAGTGTTACCGAAATATCAAGAATTCAAATTTTTGTATAGTACTAGTACCCAATCTAGTGTAGACTTTATAATAGAAAAAAACGATTAATAATTTTGTTTCAGACTTTATTTAGGATTAATTGATGGATAAATTAGTGAAGATTTGTTAGCAATCAAACTAATTAAAGCCATAAAGATAGATATTGACATTTAACTTCTCATAAATTCATATTAAAAATCGATATTTGGAGTTCAATTGTAGAGATGTCTCCACAAAACACAACTTCTGAAATATATATCCCCACACCACATGGGCTGTGTTGGCTCGTGGGATCCCATTATTTTTCTATTTTTAAAGTTGTTTGTATTCCTTTTGTTTTATTGAATTTTAAGTGTTGTAACTGACCACAAAATAATAGAAGCACAGAAACGGCATCCACATTTTTTTCATAGAAAATATATTTTGGCTGTTAATATAATATGTTATCATTAATTTTCCCGCTTATTTTTGCGCTTAAAAATCATTTTACACACATCAAAACAGTTTTATTATCCCCAAAAGAATATTGGCATTCACATTCGTTTGATCATAGGGGTTATGATGAATTGAAGCACCTTCTTTTCCAACTTTCGCATAATTGAAGCGACATAGTTGTAAGTAGACCACAAGTCACAAACTATTTTTGTAATCTTGTGTCTTAATTTCTGGCACTCACTCTCGCGTGTGCCCCACCACACACTACTGTCCCTGCCTTTGCTAGATCATTAATTAAGGATACACATATAAATCACACAATTTGGTTATCGATAACAACTTTAGTTAGTCTTTACATGCAATATATCATATCCATAACATTCTTCTTCTTTTAAGAAAATCACGGTAATAGCCATGGATGTATCACCTACTCTTTTAACACTTTCCACCTCACAAGGTTACTTTTATTCTTGATAAACCATACCTTAAAGATTATATAGTTGAAGAAAATATCAGCAAAAAGTTGATATCTCTGGAATCCTAAGTTGGAGAGTGATTAGAGTTAGAGGGGTAGCAACTAGCAAGGACAAGAAGAACACACTGACTTTTCAAATTCAAATTATAATCTCTCTTTCTTTTGTATATCTTTAGAGAGATTACACTTCTTGTCCTATATATATATATATATATCATATCATATTACATCATCTTGTGTGGTCCATCGTCACATTACATATTAAAACTAGAGAAATGGTGCAACAATCTTCCTTTCTTTCTCATCTCTATCTCTTACTTGAAATTTCCTGCTTTTTTTATTTTTTACATCTCTTCATTTTTCTTGGTTATTAAAGGTCTCTCTATATTATCAGTTTTTTTTAACTTCCTCTGTTTTTCTCTTCCTGCAACAACAAACAACAACAAAGAAACTATTAACCTAACAAGATTGTTGTTTAGTCTTTCATCATCCATCCATTCATCCATCTACTCTTTTTACCTGTTTGTTTATATCCCAACACGACAGGTCGGTCCACCCCTACCGGGTAACATTCCAATCGACGACAACCTAATAAGATTCAAGAGAGTAATCTTAGAGTAATCTTAGATACCATTTACTTGATAGCAGCATAAAACATGGTTGAATCTTGAAACCTCGGCATTTGGCAGTTGAAAGAGTTGAAGGAGTCAGAGAGTGTAGAAGGAGTAGAGTTATCATCATTATCAGAAGAAGGCGACCACAAATCTGATCCATTGTTGTCTGTTGACTCAGAAAACAGAAGCAAATGATGAGCGTGCGACGCGAATGGACTATCTGGCAAGCTATCCTCCAACCTGAAACAATCTCGAAATTTTTACTAATCCACCTCAAAGCTTTAAATGAACAAATAGTTTCCATATTGAAAACTCTCTTGTAAACATACCTCTCTGGTAGATTCATGGTATCATCATCAGATCCTTCTTTGGAACTTCCTTTCCCTTTCTCTCCTCCTTCATATTCTTTCTTGATCACAGACAATGGGCGTGGAGATATAAGTGATTGGCTGAAAGGATTTGGGGAATGAATGTTGTTGGTTGGGGAATTGAGTTGGAAATGCTTCTTGAAATCAAGAAGCTGCAAATTCATTAGCCTTCTGCTCTGAAGTTCAAGAATCTCTTCTTCAAACTTACTCCTCCACAACACATCTTGAGTGTTGTTATAAAACCCTCTCCCTCCTGGCGCCACAAGCAAATTCAGTATGGTGGAAAACAAACGGTTCTTTAGTAAAACCAAAAAAAAAGAAAGACAAGAGCTATAGTGTTTCTTTACCTAGAACATCCCTAGGGCTAGAGTCAAGGCCTGTTGGAGACAATTCTCGCTCCGTTGTTTGGTTAGTTCTGCACAAAGAATGAGAAGTGTGGTAAACAACAAGGATTAAATTGAAGGAACAATCAGGCCCAAGTAAGAGAGTTACCTGTATTTGTCAGGGACTTTGCCTTTCTCCTTGTAAGGCTTAACAAGAACCCTAGAATCACACACAAAGTGAGGGTTTCCTTTGGCAAGAATGCTCTTAACAGTCTCAGGATACACAAATGTCACAAACCCAAACATCCTCTTTTGCTGATATGGTATCCTCACATCTTGAACTGGTCCAAAAGTACTATACCCACCATAACAACATCTTAAATCACACAAGAAGATACATTGAGACCAAAGCAAAAGGTCATTGATTGTGTTTGGCAATAATTACCTGAAATAATTGGACACATCTTCTTCCCTAAACCTACTGTCGGCAGGAAATGTGAGATAGATCTGTCTAGAAGCTGGACAAGCCATAGCCGAAAGATCAATCCTTTCAGGTCTCCATCTTCCAAGCTTATGCAATTCATCTCCTAGCATCAAAGCAGCAGCTCTGCCAACAAAAATTACACAAAGTTAAAAAAAAAATACACACTTTGAATATGATGAATAAACAAAAAAAAGAAAAAGTTGTAAAAAGGTTTAACCTTTGAGCATCGTTCTGCTGCAAGTTTACACCTTTGGGAGAGAAAGAAGGAAGAGAAGAGCGAGTCATGAAATGGTGAGCGAGTCTAGGAGGAACCGAGTTAGACCTAAGAAGCTCGATTCTGCTAGGAGAGCCAACCAAATCAGCTCCTCCATCACTGTGCACGAATCTACAGCTACTTCCGTTTTTGCAAAAGCCTCTAGCAAAATAAGAACAAGGTACACCTCCAAACCCTAAATCAGAATCACCATAACCTAAACCATCCAAAACACAGCTACCACTTCTAGCATGCATAGAGCCCAAAAAATCAGCTCTTGGGTTGACATCATCCATGAACTCGAAATCATTGGTTAAATCCCTAGAAGATCTTCCTCCTCCATTAGCGTAAAAGGGCAAAGAAGCAGGGTTGAGAGAAGAGCCACGGTTGTTGTTAGGGCTAATTAACTCATCTTGACTCCATGAAGTAGGTCTTGAAACGTTCATGAGACCTAACTCTTTCTTGGCTTTCACTATAACAGAGTGAACAAGTGTCTCAGGTCCAAAAGCTAGCCTTATCATCTCTTTCTCACCGTGATCTTGAAGAAGAAGAAGACCCATGATCTTTGATGCGTTTTCTGGGTCTAAGCTTTGGATTCTAGAGAGTACAATCCTAGTAGCTTCATACCCATCCATGGCTTTTCTCTCTCTCTCTCTCTCTTGTATTTAGAATTAGATCAGAGAGAAGAAGGAAGAGTGGTGTTTTTGTAGAGAGTGTTTGTTGTCTTGTGTACAGAGAGGTTGTTGTCGTTAAGAGGTCTCTATGGTTTCTTGTGCTGGATTTTAGTTTAATGGTTTTTTTTTTGGATTTCTTAAACTACAAATTTTCAAAACCTAATCTATAATACTTTACTACCTTCACTATAATTTTTCATCTCTGATTCCTGCGAAAACATCAGTAAATAACAAAAAAAAATTCAAAACTTTAATAGTATAAAAAGTTACTCTACTCTGTACATATTTGTTTTCTTCTCGCGCGTGCTTAATTACAAGGAAAAATAAATTAACACTTTAAGAAAAAGAGTTGGAGAAAAAAAGGGAAAGGTAAAAACACTTTTTTTTTATTTTAGGAAAAAAAGAAGAAAGGAAAGTTTTTTTGCAAGCCGGAACTTTCACATGGAAAAGGAAAAAAATCCGTAGCTTTTCTAAGTTTTAGTGAAACAATTGAGGAAAATTTAAAATAAAATAAAAAATTGAAGAAATTACCTGAAAAAGTCAAAATGATCGACGACACTTGAATGAATCTGTGTAGAGAACATTATTATGAGTAGAGAAGAGTGAATTTTTTGCTGCAGGTGACTGACTGTTACTGCTCTCCTTTTAGGAATATAGATGAAGAGAAATATATGTCATCATATAAAAAAATTGCTTTGCAAATTTAATCTCTGGAAAAAGACAGAGAGATAGAGAAGAAAGAAGAAACAAGTACGTACGTAAAACTGTGTATGTAGTTGAGAGGATCTGAGTTATTATGAGAAGAGGTTTGTTCCGGATTTGGGATCTATGGATCAGGAGAAAATAAAACTATCTGGTCTTTCACGAGTGGAAGAAGAATAGAGAGAGAGACAGAGAGAAGATTATTGTTTAAAACTGTTTTTAAAAGCAATTATAAAAATAAAATAAAAAATGGTTGCATTGCACGTTCTCTGACACAACTCCTTTTTTTTTTTGAATTACACGCGCTTTTGGTTGGAGTGTGTTTCCCACGCGCCGGTGATTGATAAATCACTCATGCAGCCCAGCTGTATTGCTGGGGTCTCCCACTCTCTCCTACTGTCCCTTTCTCATTTTCATCATTATTTTTGTAGGGACACATTTTTTTTAAAGTAAACTATGCTTTTGGTTAATTAAAAGGATATAAAACACCTGGTTCCCTTTTTTAATTCTTGAGTTTAATTGTTTTTTTCTCCTCTATTTGTAATTTATTTCCTTATTTAATAGAAACATCAGGATTTATTGCCATTTAAGATATTAATGAATAATTAGAAAACATGTCATCCAAATTGTCACTTGCCAGCTTAATCTCTGCTATTAATTATTCTTTTATTTGTTTGGACAGATACTTGAATTTTTAGTTAGTACTGTTGTAGTACTACTTAAAATTAGATTTCAATCATTATTGCATGCTTCATCACATCAAATTAAAGAGATATAAAATGAAAGCGTATCCATGATTTATCTATCTTAATAAATCTCATGGCATAGAAATTGTTAAATGTGTGTTGACCAATTCCATAGGTTTCTTATTTGAAGCAATGTAACTAACATATCTATTTTGTTATAGAATATGGACTAATATAAAATCCTACGCACGTACTTTCAAACTATTATGTTTTTTCTTTAATGATATATTCAAATTATTATATTGTATACATGAGAGGGTAGGATTAAAGATGAAAAGACATACATTGCTTTTAAACTAATGTAGGGTAAAAAGAATTAGTATTTTTGAAAATTTAAATTTCGAAAGGACCTTTTTGTAAAAGAAGAATGACCCACAAAGGAAAGCAATGATTATAATAGTTATTTTTTGGGTGTCAAAAGCAGTGGTCTAGTCTAGTCACAGGAGCCGAGGCACCTAACACCTCACTCTATGATTATGTGTTTCAATATTTTATAAACTCTTGCTAAGTTATTTACCCCCAAAATCTAACATTGCGGCCTCATCATTGACCCATCCATAAATATTTGATTTTACATGGGAGAATGATTATTATGTGCAAATGTTTGAGGTGAAATGAAAAAAAAAATCAATGATTGGGGCAGTCCATTCCACACCAATGGATTTCATATTCATTCGAAAATATGATATACATGTGCATGTATGAATTATGATGCATACCTTATCCATTATTGGTTTGGGTTTTCACCATACCCAGATATAGAGAATCTATAAATGGACCCCCAAAGATCTTCTTCTAAGCCCACAATGATAATCATACATACAACTGTACAATCCTCCTCCTCATTTCAAATCAAATCTACATCAATATATTTTGGTACCCTTAAAATAGACATACATAGCATAAGTTACAATCAGTGTATATATGTTAACTATATTGGAACCCAATCTCTATGCCCTAATTAAATCCCTATATGTATATATACACAATGTCACAACCCTTAAAAGCTTAATGCGAGAATGGTGGTGAATTAGGAACAAGGGTGTGAAGAGCATCATGAAGTGTTAGGGCCTCCTCGCACTCCACTCTTGCTGTTTCATAAGTCACATTTCTTGTTGCTACGTTGCATCCATCTGTGTGATTACACGAGACTAAGATTGTGTTAGCTTTGGCCTAAGTCAAACTAATGCGTAGAACTTCTGAATCTCTAAAACAGTTTATATATAAAAAAAAATGGAGATGAATGTTAAACATTACTCGTTAAATTTTCATGTTTTAAAGTTTTCTAAAGTAATTATGTTATGCTGTATGTGTTAAACAGAAAATGAAAAAGATAAACAATCAAGAATCTTTAGCATTTCGCTTTATTTAGCAAAAATTGGTTTAGCTCAAATGTAACTGTGTAAAACCAAAAAAAAAAACTGTGAGAGTCATATTTATGCTATTTTCGATCATTCAACTTTTAGTGTGACATACTATAGTCATCACCTTTCTTACATATAAGCTATATTTACTAGTTCTTCCTCTTTCCAATGCAATATTTTTCATCAACTCATGAGATTATTGGCAACCAATTTCATGTAAACCAAAACAGTAGGAGACATCACCTTCTTCGAACACAAGACCAGAACTGTTGAATTGCTTCTGAAACGAGAAACCAACAAGTTCACCATCAATCTTCCCCTGTATCTCTACCATAAGAGTCCGGAGTCTAATTAATTCAGTTTCCACCATTGCTTGGCTCTGAAGCTTTCTAAGCAAATCCTCGTTCAGATATTGCAACCTCTTCACTTCGTCTTCAAGGTAAGCTGTGCGAGCCTTCTTCTTTTCCCTGTACTTCCTCACTGCCTCTTTGTTCCCACACGATCGTTTCTTTTTGTTACTGTCACAATGATCATTCTCTAGCGGATCCTGTTGCAACATTAATATTCATATAATCTATAACAATCCATTAATATTAATAAAGCGAAGATGTGTATTACTTACAGAGATGATAAGATGAATATGAGTGTGGAAGCATGTGTGGGAATGAGAAGCATCTTCTGGACCTGGAGGGTTACAGCTGTGGGTGTGACTACATCCTCTTGATGCTTGATCAAAAATTTCTACTTCTTCCTCATCCATTTTTAATCTTTGATTCTAAACCACCAGATCTCCGAAGGAAACACCTGTTCCGGTAAGTTTTTATTAGGTTTTTTTTTTTTAAAGGGACGATAGTGTTGAAGAATATGTTCTTGATTAGTCAACTCTATAAAGATTTTTTGACATGGCTCAAGGAAGAAAAATCTTACAGAGGATCAAAGTTAGAAACTTCTAGGTAAATGAAAGATCCAAATTCAAAGACAGATATGATTTTTGATTTGGAGATTACAGGGAGAGAAACAAAAAGTTGAGCAGAGAAGATGATGCTTTACCTTGAAACGGTCTCTGTGACTAGGATGGAATAAAATTTACCGGAAGAGGCATAAGCTATTTACCATATGTATCTTATTGCAATTAAATATTCCAATGAATAAAAAAATAAAATAAAAAAGACACAGAGAATTGGTTCTTTAATGCAATTGTCAACTTATTAGAACAAGATTTGAGACTTTTCTAATGATGATTGATGGCATGACAGTGATGAGACGTTTTTTTGTTTCAGTTTTGATGATTCTTATCATCTTCTTCAATCCCGAGACTTGAATATACGAAGCAAGAAATAAGAACAAAAAGAGAAATGGTGAGTTTTATAGTGGCGTGGAGTTTAGTGATTGTTTCATTGTGTTACACTTTTTTTGTTGCTAAATTGGTTCCAAAAGGAATTAAAAGGCTGATTCTAATCATCCCTGTCTTCCTCATTTTCTTCATAGTTCCTTTATTAATCTCTTCTTTCCACTTAATCGGCATCACAGCGTTCTTCATCCCTTGGCTTGCTAATTTCAAGCTCTTTCTCTTTGCATTAGGTCGTGGTCCTCTCTCTTCAAACCCTAAACCCGTATCTCTTCCTGTTTTCTTAGCCGTCTCTTGCTTGCCCATCAAGATTCAGCTTAACCCTAAACCTCCTACATCTCACTCTCACGTACGATCCAGAGAGAGTCCTTTGAGTTATATTATAAAGGCGACTGTTTTAGTTCTTAACTTCAAAGTCTACGATTACTGTAGCAAAATGCCCGAGAAAGCACTGTTGACTCTCTACGCGATCCACATGTATTTCACCCTTGATCTCATCTTAGCCGCCTCAGCTTCCGTGGTTTTAACCACGTCGGATCTTGAGCTTGAGCCACAGTTCAACAAGCCATACTTGGCAACATCACTTCAAGATTTCTGGGGGAGACGATGGAACCTGATGGCCACCGGAATCTTACGCCCAACCGTGTACGAACCAACACTCCAACTATTCTCATTCTTGGGCAAGAACTGGTCCCGCGTTCCCGCTGTTTTCGGGACGTTTGTTGTCTCGGGGATAATGCACGAACTCATCTTCTACTACATGGGAGGGTTAAGGCCGGATTGGAAGGTAATGTGGTTCTTCCTTATAAACGGATTTTGCACGACGGTGGAGATTGTCATCAAGAACAGTGTTGATGGAAAGTGGAGATTTCCAACAGCAATCGGTAGGGTTATGACATTCGGATTTGTGATCGTGACGAGTTTGTGGCTGTTCTTTCCTGTCTTTAAGCGATGCAACGTATTTGAGAGGGCTCTTGATGAGTACGTAGCCATAGGCGCGGCTGTAGCCGAAATCAGGAAGAAAACTCATTTTTAAACTTGCCATGTGACAAATCTTGAGTTGATCAAGACTGTGAGTCCGTGATTTTTTGTTTTCTTTTTTTTCTGTCACTACAATACCGAGTCACCGACGTTATTGAAACTCCATTATTTACATGGAACACGAATCAAGAAAATAGTGGAAAGTTTATAATATACTATACATGTAACCTTGCAAACACTGTATGAAACTAAGTGGAGGCAATAGCATGCAAAATGATACACATCTTAAATCTATCTAAGGTAAATAAATTGGTCTACAACTCCTACAGCTAAACTCATGTTCTGTTCACAATTGGGATATGGAGTTATGGTGATATTAGTAGGGTGTTTGATTAAGGGGATGATGGATGCTGTTAGAGAATATTTTCCTGATTAACATAGTGGATAAATACAACATTAATCACAACTCTTCAAGATTTTTGACATGACCCAAGGAAGAAAAAATCTTACATAGAATCAAAGTTGGAATCTTTTTGTTTTCCTCTGAAATCCTTGAAAAATGTAAGATCCAAAGTCAGAGATAGATAGGATTTTTGATATTGAGATTACAAGGTTAAAAAAAAAAAGTTGAGCAGAGAAGATGATGTTTTACCTTGAAACGGTCTCTATGATCAGAAATTTACGATGGAATAATAAAACTCCATCAACCTTACCGGTAAGACATTTATTATATCTATATCTTATTTGCAATTAAATATTCCAAATGAATAAAATAAAGAGAAAAAGAAAGGAGATACAATTGGTTCTTTATTGCAAAATTGTCAAATTGCTAACGAATATAAAAAGAAAAGACGACTTTTCACTTGGTTTCTTTCGATGACACGTTCTTCTAAGCTCTTCTGTAGCATCTTCTTGATTCCCAAGATTTGAATCTTAGAAGCCAAAATGATGAGTTTCATAAAGGCATGGAGTTTAGTGATCTTGTCATTGTGTTACACCTTTTTCGTTGCCAAATTAGTCCCAAAAGGAATCAAAAGGCTGATTCTAATCATCCCTGTCTTCCTCGTTTTCTTCATAGTTCCTTTCTTAATCTCTTCAATAAATTTAGTCGGCACCACAGCTTTCTTCATCACTTGGCTCGCTAATTTCAAGCTCTTTCTCTTTGCATTAGGTCGTGGTCCTCTCTCTTCCAACCCTAAACCCTTATCTCTCCCTGTTTTCTTAGCTGTTTCTTGCTTTCCCATCAAGATTCAGTCGAGCCCTAAACCTACCACATCTCAATCCAACCGATCCAGAGAGGGTCCTTTGAGTTATACCATAAAGGCTGTTCTTTTGATTCTTGTCATCAATGTCTACGATTACAGTAGCAAACTGCCCGATACAGTCGTGCTGACTCTCTACGCGATCCACATCTATTGCATCCTCGAGCTCATTCTAGCTGCCACAGCCACCATGGTTCGAGCCATGTCGGATCTTGAGCTTGAGCCACAGTTTAACGAGCCGTACCTGGCGACATCACTTCAAGATTTCTGGGGGAGACGATGGAACCTGATGGTCCCTGGAATCCTACGCCCGACCGTGTACGAACCAATAGTCCATCTGTTCTCCGTCTTGGGCAGGAATTGGTCCCGTGTTCCTGCGGTTTTCGGGACATTCATTGTCTCGGGGATAATGCACGAGCTCATCTTCTACTACATGGGACGAGTTTGGCCTGATTGGAAGATAATGTGGTTCTTCCTTATAAACGGAGTTTGCACAACGGTGGAGATTATCATCAAGAAAGCCGTTAATGGAAGGTGGAGATTCCCAACAGTAGTTGGTCGGGTTTTGACCCTCGGGTTTGTGATGGTGACGAGTTTATGGCTGTTCTTGCCGGAGTTTGAGCGGTGCAACATAGTTGAGAGAGGTCTTGATGAGTACGCAACCATAAGCGCAGTTGCAGCCGAGATCACAAGAAGCATGACCTCATCTCTTTTTTAAACTTGCCATGTGATAGATAAGGTTTTAGTTATTTCTACTCTAGTGAAAGTTCTTTTATTTTCATGTTTTGTCATTACAATAGAGACGCTTCTGGAACACGAATCAAGAAAGTAGTGGAAGTTTATGATATACTTAATATACATAAAACCTCGTAAACACGATATGAAACTAAAGATGAGTGGTAAAAAGCCTATCAAGTAGTGCAAAATGGATCAGCAAGATTCGCCTAAGTTACACATCTTAAATCTACCTAAGGCAATTACAATTTGTCTACAACTCCTACAGCTAAAGCTTATCCCACCAGAAATTAACGCACAGGGAGTTGCTTTCTTACTGATCATGGTTCATAAAAGTCCAAGCTTTTGGCGGAAGATCAGTTCCACTTCACCACGAAGGCTTTTGATAAGAGCCTACCAACCTGAGTCTCTTGGGAGAGTGATTGAGCCTCCAAAACAGAGATAAAGTATGCTTTGGTTGATAAATTTCCGAATGTAAGAACGGGAATACACTCAAACTCTGATTTGTAAAACTAAATGTCGATTGAAGCAGTTTCAGTTTACAAATCCAAAGCTTAGAGAAAGATGTTCAAAGTAGAATCAAAAGAGCAAAAAGTAAATCTGAGAGTTTGTCTCCAAACCTCTCAGCCCAAGATGAAGAACGATAAATCTAAGAGCTCCGTTTCCAGAGTACTCTCAGCCCAAAATAGCCTAACCAATCCCTGCCTTCTCTCTATGTCACCTCCTTATTTATAAGCTGGAGACCCCCAACCCAACCCTAAAGTGCACAGCTGTCCTTGATGAATCCCGCTCCTCCACACGATTGTGCCTTGTGCTATGGTTGCAACTTTCATTTCATGTTTGTCTTTTAGTCCATCTGTCATATTTGACTTGTTTATCTCTCTCTTCTTTGCCCTGTCATCAACAAGGAGCCTATCAGCTTTCCACATCTGCAGCATAGTCTCTCTTGTCTTCATCCACCATGGATTCCTCCAGCTGCAGCTTCATTCTCTCTAATGCTCCTTCCAACCCGCAGAACTCTCTGAGAATCTGAGGCTCTACGGATTTAAGTTCAAGAAGAGTCTTGATTGCTGTAAGGGCCTGAAACATATTTTCCAAGATTAGAAGGGGATGTGTGCCAAGATTTATAGAGTAAGAAAAGGTCAAGATCAAGATCAAGCACAACGATCAAATCGACCACAGACTTTAGGAACAAACGATCATTGAAAATAGGAAGTTCAGCTTTCTCTGTATTCTGTAGTTGACACTCAGCCAAATCACCCACTAAGAATACAGATTTCCGTCTCAGTTTAATATCCAAGCTCCCATTGCTCATTACATCCTGCAGGAAGTAGAAACGTGTTTGTTTTTTTCCCATTCAGAGAATTAATGAGCAATACCTAACATGGTGTCACTCTGGTGTGCTCACCTGAAGAATAATGTATCCATGTCCCGCATAAAACATGTCCTGACCAGCTATGTTATTCCGTATCAAGGCAGACAGCAAAAAGTGCTTTCCCAGCTTCTTCAGCAGAGCTGGAGTTAACCATCTTTATAAGTGTTGTTAAAGCCCCAAGTTCAAGAACCTGGTACCAAAATAACAAAAGAAGAATATGATTTATTTCAGATGGCTTCTACACACTGTTCTGCTCTGCAAGTCCAACGAGAACAAACCTGCTCTTGAACAAACGGGTTGTTTTGGCAGGCCTTTCCGATCACCCACGCAGCTAGTTTCCTAACATCTGTGTCAGAATGATTAAGCTCTCCTGCGAAAACACTAAGCCCTCCTGATTTGCTTAAATCTACACAAGAGTAGACTGATGAGAAACTCAAGTGACAGCAACACGTGATCAGATTCCTGTGAATTGTAACTAGGAAATACACAACCAAAGGAACACACTTTCTAGGCAGTAACATGTGTATAAGAGATTTATTAGCAAATTAAGGCTTCAAATTACCATTTGCATTATCGATCGGTTCAACGAGGATTAAAAGTTCCTGCAAAGCACGGTGACGATCTTCAAGAGACAAGGATGAATTTTTCAAGTCATCTATGGCTATTTGCATCAACTTCGCTTCTGATGGCATTTTCAGCTTCTCTACTAGCTCCTGTTCAATAATAGTTTCAGATAGGATTCCAGAGAAAAGTAAGCAGAAACTAAACCAGAGTCAAAAATTTGGCACCTTTAACTCCAATTGACGCTTCTGTAATTCATCCATAGACATCTTCTCTGCATCCTTAGCTGCTTCCTTAAGTGTCGCAGGATCAGAGTGACCTATCGGAGAGACATTAGAAGTAGAATCAGATCTGTAGGAAAAAAAAAATAGTAGTAAAGAAGAAGAACAGTGAGAAAGATAATTTTTTACCTATTGCCCAGTGTAACATCCCATCAAGAGACGAAAATCCACCGTCGATTTGATCTTGCTCTCTGATGACCACACCGGAATCTTCTACCAATTCCGCCTCAACTGTCGCAGTGGACCAGACCACTCTTCCAGATGAGTTAACTCGCTCACCGATCGAACAATCAACCAATGAGATAACCAGCAATAGTAAAATACATCGTACGAAGTTTATCGTCGGCATCTTCTCTTCCCGGCGGCAGACTAAATCAGTCAAGAAGGCTTAAGGTTTTTGCTGTTTTGCAACTCAGCAGTTCTTGTTTCAGATTTTTTTTATACGAAACAAAACAACACACCTTACAACGTATTCAGCCAATCATTTTATTACACGTCATCACATCCATCGTCACCCTCCATTGCGCTGAAACAATAAAACACCACGTGGCAGAAAACTAGTCTTATTGAGAATGGGGTGTAAACTGACAGAATTAATAATTATTGGTACGAAATAGAGTGATAATAAACTATAGTGACGATTTTGGTATATAATTAGGAAAAGGCTTATTCAATTAGAACAAAATAGAATCATGACTCCTCCACTTCCTTGAATCTAATCAAATAGTCCCTTAATTTACTAAAATGACTTCTAACGCCACCAGACTCCATACCTTTCCCATTGCACTTTCTTCTTCCTCCGACCTTCTTCTCTCAACTCAATGGGTTATCTCTCTTGCAAGGCCGGATCCGCCGTCGCAATCGCCGTCTCATCTGCAGCATCCACCTCCGGATCCATAGCTAGCAAAGCTTCTCCTCCCGAATCTCCTTCTGAAGACCGCCCCAGGCTACGTCGTTTCCTGCATCGCGATCTTGAAGCTGCCACAGGAGGATTCGACATCAACAATCTCCTCGGACGTGGAAGCCACGGAAGCGTCTACAAGGCGGTCATCGGTTCTCGTCTCGTCGCAGTCAAGAGACCTTCGAAATCAAGAGAAATCAGCCGAGAGTTCCACAACGAATTCGAGATTCTGTCGAGGATCCGAAGCCCTAGGTTCGTGAATCTTCTAGGTTTTAGCGCCGATAACTCCAAGGATCCTCTTCTGGTTGTTGAATTCATGGGAAACGGAAGTCTATACGAAGTGATTCACTCGGATTCAGCTTTGAATTTCGGAGCTATATCGAGCTGGGGGAAGAGAATCAAAATCGCTCTTCAGATTGCAAAAGCCGTACATCTTCTCCACTCTCAGGAGCCACCGATCATACACAGAGATATCAAATCGGCGAATGTACTGATGGATAAGAATCTCAACGCGAAGCTAGGAGATTTCGGATTAGCGATTAGATGCAATGTGAATGATCAAAAGGTGAAATCAACTCCTCCTGCAGGAACAATGGGGTACTTGGATCCAGATTACGTTACGGCGGATAGATTAAGCACGAAAACGGATGTGTTCAGCTTTGGGATATTGTTGTTAGAGATAATCAGCGGAAGAAAAGCAATCGACGTTAGATACTCGCCGTCGTTTATAGTGGATTGGGCGATTCCGGTGATAAAAAGAGGCAAAATCGGTGGGATTTATGATCCGAGAATCGGAGCTCCGGTGGATGTAAGTGTGAGGAATCATCTAGGGTTAGTGGCAGCGAAGTGCGTGAGAAAGTGTAGAGAGAAACGGCCAGGAATGGAGGAAGTGGTTGGGTGGCTCACGGGGTTGACTAAATCGGTTAGGTCACGACGGTGGGATGAGTTAGGCATTGGAAACCCGTGTATGATGGTCGAGACGGTGGGTCGACCCGTGGAATGATTTTTTTAGTCAAGTGCTTTGCTTTGAAGCCATTTGTTTTTGACTTTTTGTTATTGGGTAAAATTTTTCATTCAAGATACTCATCAGTTCCGTTCCACAAATATAAAATTTTTAAGATTATACATACATATTAAAAATCTTTTGATAAAACCTGAAATATCCTTACTTTATAATTAAATTTTTTTTTTTTTACTTTATCTCTAATAAATAAGGGTAAAACAAAAAATGTTGTATACTTTTTGTATAAAAAACACAAAACATTTATCTTTAAGAAACAATTTTTTTTTAAAAAACATCTATCTTTTAGAAATGGAGTTAGTATATATAAATATAATAATAAGTGTAACATCAATGTTGCATATGGTATGAGTGGATCATCTCGTCCGTCAAATACATTATTCATCAGTGTGAGGATTATTCATGAATATTCCTGTCACAATCTCTAATATTGTAGTATCATTTAAGCTATAGCGAAAAGATTAGGAGTCTATATATATGTATATCATATTTGCATTAAGAGGAATCAAAACTAAAACAAAGTGATATACTATAAGATTAAAAAATCTAGCAATTCATACACTAGTCTGATATAAACATGAAAATGCGGTATAAAAATAGTTGGTAGTGAAGGGCATGTGGAGAAAATTGCATGATTAGATAGGTCTATTATGGACATTTTCTTTCCAGTTTCCACCCATCCTTAATGTTAGAGCATCGGAGACCTCTACATACGATTTTTTTTTATAAAAAAAATTAATTTTTTATTGTTGCGATGAATCACGTCGCGACACGTGGTAGAAACGGAAAAACCCAGTGTCTTCAGAAAAACACAGAAGAGACGGTGTCGCGAAAAGTGGCCAGTGTCTTTGTGATACGTGGCAACCTTTATTTAAAGATACCTTCTTAAAATGTTGAATGCACCTGGTCTTAGGAATTTTAGATTGGGATTTTCAGCCCATTTTTTGTCAAATCTAAACAGACATTGATAGCTCAGAAACGCATCAAAACTAACATGTGAACGCATCAACCTTTTTTTTTGTTTCAAAATACTAAAATGATTATCATATTAAAAAAAAATTTGTTATTTAAATATTTCTCATATTTTTATTTTTTCCCAAAACTTTGATAAATGTTTTTAACAAATTATTTTGTAGTAATTTGATATCCACTACCAGTTAAAAATAAAATAAAAACTGGTGATTTAGCCACCATTTACTAAAATTAGATATCGTTTGTCTAAGCACGGTAGTTAAAATTTGGGATATATTGTTGAACGGTTAAAAGAGGTTAAATAGGTTGTTAAAACTTAAAATACTTGTCAAAAGCTAAAAATATATCTATAAAATACTGCTATTCATTTTCTAAAACCCTTCTTTTTTTTTTCAAATCCTTCTCCTACTTATCAGAGATAATAGAATGGGAATACAACAAGATTGGTATGTGACCGCTAGTGTTTTCCTGTTCTTGTCTCTGGCAATACAAAATCCATTGTTCAAATTGAGAACGATCAAATCAAGAATCTTCCCGGACAACCTCTGGTTAGTTTCAAACAATATGGCGACTATGTGTCTGTAAACGAAAAAGCTGGTCGGTTTTTGTATTATTATTTCGTGGAAGCCATCAAACCCAGTAAATCTACTCCTCTTGTAATCTGGCTCAACGGAGATACATATTTGAAGATGTATTCTTTTTTTTCCCCAACTCATTGAGAATTAAATTAGTAAAAAGTTAATGATCTTTGTAACAAAACTCTGGTATTAAATAAAAAAAAAATACAGGACCGGGATCGTTATCTCTAGGATTTGGGGCGTTTTTGGAACTTGAAACCTTTCGCGTAAACAGTGATGGCAAAACCCTTTTCAGCAATCCTTATTCATGGAACAACGGTACATCTATTAACTAGAATCTTTAGTGTATTATTCATAAGATATAATGAGATTAGTAATTAGTAATTTAGTATGTAATACAAGGGACTTTAGTGTATTAGTCCCAATGTTATTAATTTATAGAGGTTTTACTATATATGGATTTGCAGAGGCGAACGTGTTGTTCTTAGAAGCTCCAGCAGGAGTAGGATTCTCGTACTCGAATAAACCAATTGATTTGGAGGAATTTGGAAAACAAGGGGACAAATTGACAACAGAGGATAACTATGTATTCTTGTTGAATTGGCTTGAAAGGTTTCCAGAATATGAAGGAAGAGAAATTTACATAACTGGTGAGAGTTACGCTGGCCACTATGTTCCTCAACTTGCTCAGATCATTCTTCAACGTAACAACCAAACCTTCATCAACATACGAGGCATTATGATCGGCAATCCAGGACTTGACGCATCGGTCGAGACTGATTTTGTCTATGATTTTTTGTTGAATCATGGTTTGATAAGTCAAGAACATTTGAACAACTACAAAAATTTGTGCGTAATCAACTTTACTAGTGTTGATGAGTGCGGAGATGTGATACGTAAATTAGAGGAACAAACAAATCACATGGACACGTTCAATATGTTAGCTCCTGTCTGTCTAAACTCCACGATTAATAGCAACAAGACCAAGAAATGCAACACAATAATGGAGGTTGATCCTTGCAGTCCAAGCAATACATGCAAACACCACCAAAGAACCGTACGTGTGGCACGCAAGTAATGAAGAAATGGGTTTAAGTTGGAGCGATACTGATAAAGAAGCCTCAATGATTCCTATCCTCAACCAAGTGATGGGTGAGGGTGTCCGAGTCCTGGTGTACAGTGGTGACTTGGACTTGGCGGTTCCGGTAACAGCTACAGTGGCTGTGGTGAAGAAAATGAATCTAACGGTTGTAAAGAAATGGCGTCGGTGGTTTAACCAAGGACAGGTGGGAGGGCACACAGAGGATTACAAAGGGAACTTTACGTTTGTAACTGTGAGAGGAGCAGGTCATCTTGTACCTAGAGACCAACCTATATGTAGTCTTGCTCTTTTTAGTAGCTTTATCCGTAACACTCCTCTCCCTGAAACCCCTTGATTTGTAACATGTAAACCACTCTTAATTATTAGCTGAATAAGACACTTTGGTTCATTGATTCATTGTCATTGGTTGAGTGATCTATCGATGAATATGATATTTTTTGTAATTAAAGTCAATATTTTATGGAAATAACCATTTTTTGGGTGTTATTTTAATCAAAAATGTTAGTTACACAAGAAGTAAATTTGTGACAAAGTATTTACATGTTTTGTATAAAATGATAATAACTATACCAATTTCCTCCTTCGCAATCTTGTTATATATTTTCATTAATTAACGAGTTTCAATTGACAATTTTGAAATTCAATTTTTTGCGAACTCAACACAAACTTGATAATTTATTTTATAATCGTTGGAGAATACTCTTTCCGTTTAAAAAAAATAGATGTTTTAGAGGAAAAAAAATTGTTTCATAAATGTTTTGGGTTTTCAATGCAAAACTTATGAGACATTTATTGTTTTACCTCTATTAATTAAGGATAAAATAAAAAATAATAATATTTAATTATAAAGTAGGGATATTTTAAATTTTGTTAAAAACTTATTAATATGTGTACATAATCTTAAAAATTCATCTTTGTGGAACGGAGAGAGTATATGTTTTGCTTAGTTTTGATCAAGGAGAATACATGTAAACATTACAAAAGTAGATGAGTTTAATGGACATTATTATTCCTAGTAATTTTTAATAAATATTTATTAGTTATGTTTAAATATGGTTTTGAAATAATTAAGTATTGACGACAACAAAAAAATAAAATAAAAATAAGTACTTTGGAGTTTGGATAATAATATAATTCGGTCAATGAATTTGGGTTTTAGCTCGATTTTGTTTTGTTTTTTGGTTAACACAGCAGAAACTCGAGAAAAAGAAAGAAATGGGGATAACAGAGACCGGCGGCGAATCATCGGCGAGAAAGATGCGACGTCGAGTTCCAACGTCGATCGAATCTCTAGACGCCGACATACTTTGCATCATCTTCTCATTTCTTGATTTGTTTGATCTCGTTCACTGTACCGTCATCTGCAATTCCTGGTACTTCCCTCCAATCCAATCCCTAACCTCAATTGCGAATTTGAATTATATGCAAATCTCGTGTTGACCTTTTTCGTTCTCTTATTGATTATTGAGGTATGCTGTGATCAAGAGGCTGAAGCTGCTACAAGCTTCATGCCGGAAGATGCATCAGCTCGGTTCTAACTTCCCCAGTAGTTCCGCGTCACTGGAGCATCCAGCTGAGATAGACGTTGAGGATTTTGCAATGAAACATCACAAGATGGCATTACTAAGAGGTCGAATTGAAATTGAGCGTTGGGAAACTCATTCGCACCGGTGAGGCAATGTTTCTATGAGATTTGGCTCTGCTCTGTTTATGTTTCTAATGTTATATATGTCAGGGTTTCTCAGTGTCGAATGAAGAAGGGTTTGCTTCTTACCGGTGTGGGTGATAAGGTTTGGATTTTTTAATAGAGAATTCTATTTGGTATTGTTCTCTGTTTGTTATGTGATTTGTGCGAAGGTTAATGTGATTACTTTATCAGGTTATGCGACTCTGGTCATTGAATAGCTACAAATGCATGGAAGAATACTCACTTCCTGATTCTGCTTCCTTGATTGACTTTGATTTTGATGAGAGTAAGGTAAAATGCTAGTACACTTATATGTAAATGTTTCTAAGGGTCATGGATGTTTCAGCTACATATAAGAACAATGTTCATGACTTGAATTGGCAATGAGTAAGATAGTGAATTAATGGTCAATGGTTAATGATGGTACATAAACCTCAGCTAGAGTTACTGATCTGAATTTTTGCAATCCACGAGTACAGCTGTATAATCTGTTTTCATGTTACTGTTCGTGTTGCTAGATCTCAAGAATCGGTCACTCTTGTAACTGGATGTTTGCAGTTTTTTAGTACGCTATTTTCGTTTGTGGCTAAATCATCGTACTTGGAAATCAAACTATATCTCGAGCAAGGGCATAGTCCCTAACTTTGAATTTTCTTTGTTAAGATTGTGGGCTTGGTTGGTACCCGCATTAGCATATGGAGGAGAAATGGACAAAGAAGCATTTTTCCATCTCGTGAAGGCACCTTTCCTAAGGGCCTTTGTATGCGGTATGTCAAAAGATATTCCTGAAATATTGAATCATTGGGAATCTTCCTATTTCTTGAAATCTAAGCTCATTTGTGCTATAGCTCCTGTAAGGTTGGCTTCTCTATCCACTCTAAGAAATATTTCTGTTTTCTTTTTCAACCAGTTACATCGACCCAGAAGCTGTAGTTGGATGTGAGGATGGAACAGCTCGTGTATTTGATATGTACAGTAAGACATGTTCACAGATCATTAGGTAAGCTACATATTAAATCTTGTGTTGTGGAACCCCTGAAAGTGAAGCTGTTTATTGTTATGAATATTGTTTACAATTTCATTTGAGAAGCTAAATCACAAATTTCTATCAAACTGGCTAATGCTGTCAACTATCTAATTGCAGGACTCAAGGTGGGCCAGTAACATGCTTATCGTTGAGCGACAATCAAGTATTTCTTAGCGGGTCTTCACTCGGGAGAGTAACATTATCTGACCCTTTGTTGGATCAACCAGTGGCTACACTTAAATCCACGATATCTGCAGGAGGTAAACTCTAACTCCATTGATCAATTACTCTCCATGCTTTAGGGCAATACATATCTATGTGGAAATGTCTAAAGCAACCTCCTTTCTCCACAGGTATACAGACCATCTGTTTTAACCAAGGCACTAATCTCGCCTTCACTGGAACAACTGGTGGATATGTTTCATGCTGGGACCTTAGGTATGTTAAAATAGACAGACGCCTGAGTTTGTTTCAAAGATGCAAGTTTAAGATTTGTGTTGTACAAAAAACACTGTTTTGAGATGTGTTATAAGTTATAACCAATCTTTATCACAGGAAAATGGGACGGTTGTGGGAAAACCGAGTGAGCCCCAATGTCGTGTACTCGATACAACAGCTGAGGAATGATACATCAGCTATGGTTGCTGGTGGAATAGACGGTGTGTTGCGAGTGATTGATCAGAAGAGTGGAAGAGTTATGTCTAGGTTTATAATGGATGACAAGATCTCAACAACGTTGAGAAGGAACAGCCAAGTGGTTGTTGAGAAAAGGAGAGGAAGAAGAATTTCTCAAGACATCGAAATCGATAAAATCGAAAGGAAAACACGGCCCCAAATCAGTTGCTTAGCATTGGGGATGAAGAAGATAGTAACAGCTCACAGTGGTAAATTCATAAGTGTATGGAAATTAAATCTCTCGTGAAATCATAAGTAGAAACTTGTTTATATGTGAAACAAAACTGGGAACAATAGCATTATAAATGATTTAAAGACAAAACCGATTGATTGTAGTGAGAATTACAAAAGTTAAAACACTGATAAAATAAAGAACAACAGATTTGTTTGTCTATTTTTTTGAGGATTTCTTGGATGGCTCAGCTTGAGATTCCGCTTTGATGATATTAAGTTGACCACCTTCTTTGCAAGCTGCATTAGCTGCTTTCACTTCATTGCAATGGTTTATGAATTTCGTAATCTCCTGCTCCATTCACAGCATAATTTTACTTAGAAATTAATATCGTTAAATCAAATCAATTCAGATTCAGGGAAATGGAAGAATAAAGAGAAAATACCTTATCGGTGTCTAACTCTTTCGTCGACTTAGTTGGTTTCACATTTCTCTTGCCTTAGAACAAGAAGAAGAATGATAAGTAAGAATCTGAGAAACAAAAATCGCAAGTGTAAACCAAAAATTTTTAAAAGTGAATACCTTTACGAGTTTGAACGGATTTGCCATGGCGATTAAGAGCAACAGTCTTCTTCTTTTGGCCCTTGAACAGATTGCTCTTCTGCGTCATCTTTGATCGTTTCTAGGGTTTTCACTCCCGTCCAAGGGTTTTTGTTGTAATCGAAGAAGAAGACGACGACGACGACGACGACGACTCAGAGCCTTTATATTGGGCTATTAAGGCCCATTATTATTGGGCCCATTTAGCTACGATTTGGAGTCTTCTAAATTCAACGGCGAATTTTTTTCAAGGAGCAAGACGATTTTTGGAGGAAGACACGGAGACACAGAAAGCGGTAAAATCCTTCTTCTTCTTCTTCCTCTTGTCAAAAACCCTTTTCCCATTTTTGGAAGGTTCCTTTACAATCCATTTCTTTGATTGCTTTCGGATTCTTGATTCTCGATTCTTAGATTTTGGTTTTGATTCTGTATTCATTGTGAATTGTGCTTCTGCTCAGGTTTCATGACAGTTCAGTGACCTCATGACGTTGCATATGTATCATCACTCTCGTTTGCTATGGAGAAATCTCTGTTTTCCTCGGAGAATTGGAAATTTGTGTAATAGGAAATGCTCTCTCATCTCTCCTTCCCTTGCTCGCTCTTCCAAGGTGATGCGTCTCTCTATTATTAGCTGTATTCTTGCTTAACTCAATGCTAGCCTCAATAAATTGATGTTGAGGTATATGTGGTAATCAGTACTATTGCAGTTCCACCTGTAGTTTGGATGTAGCGGTTTCTGAATCCTCTAAAAGTGAAGATGTTGCAGCAGAGTCGATCAAATATACCTTTAAGTCAGAAGTAAGAGCTGAGAGTAACGCTGCCAATTCAAATGGAAGAGTGATGCTTATTGATGGGACTTCCATTATTTACAGGGCTTACTATAAGCTTTTAGGTATGTTACTCTTGTGTACATAGAATGAAGTTGTTTTTTTACTTCGGGTCTCACACTTACTGATATTTGATTGGGCAAAGCGCAGCAAGGTTGAATCATGGTCATCTGGCTCATGCTGATGGAAATGCGGACTGGGTTTTAACAATATTTTCATCTCTTTCTCTTGTAAGTGAAATTCTAGTTTTATATATTGTGCTTGAAATGTTCGTTTATATTGTACTTAAGTCTGATGATTGAGAAAAGCTTCTTGTAGCATTTAGGATGGCTGATTAAAGTAATCATCGTTGCTTTGTTAGAATTTTGTTTCTTAAGGCTTAAGTATCTTTTTCTTGTTTCCTGTTCTAAATTTAGGATTCGACTTCTTACTTAATTTGCATTGTGTTCTCATTTGCAGATAATTGATGTTTTGAAATTTCTTCCATCCCATGTGGCGGTATACTCCATTTTCCATTGAGTATCTCATTTCTTTATCTCTGTAATAATCGAATGAAGTTCTTGTAGTTTTCTCTTTTTCACATTTCCTTACTGCTTAATGTTGGATATCGTCTACTGACTTAATTAATTGTGTCCATGCAGGTGGTGTTCGACCATGATGGTAAGTCCTAATTATAAGTAGACTATGGGTCTGCTACAATTCCACAACTTGTTAAACTCATGAATGCCTAGTTATATTCTAGTGCGTTTGTAGGAAGCATTCAGGTTTTTGGGGGATTTTAGGATCTATAGTTAACCACTTTGAGTTTGCAAAGATGATATGAACATATTCATTGACAAGCCTTAATCTAGCTCTAATTCGATGGTTATGGCCTCTAAACTTCCTACTTTTTCTTACTCAAGTATGTGGATGTTTGCTTCTTATCAATTGATGCTAACTTCTCCGCAAGCCATCTATAGATGTGATATTCATTATTTGCCATCTTTCATATGAATAAAGAAATAATTGTGTTCAACTTGTTGAATGTTGTCTATGAAACTTGTCCCAAAACTGCATGTATTCTGTTGAGTGTTGACGCTTTCAACTTCATTTGTTTCATAGTGGTTGGTAAAAAGTTTAAGATTCTAACTTCTGGCCACCACAGAAAACTTTTATTCAATGGGTCTAAGAGAAAATGGTGATAATTATAACTGTACTACTTATGGAATTGTCTACTAAGCTATCAAAAGAGGGTTTTCTAGTAATACTTGATAGTGGTAATCTGACAAATATATCATCTAGTCAGCAATGTTATGTGAGGCAAGAAGATTTTTGCGGGCCTGTACATCTCTAGCTTTACCCTTTTTTGACAAAATAGAGCCTTTTTTCAGGAGTTCCTTATGGCACTACTACTAATTCATCTACAGGTTATCGTTCTGCAAAAGGTAAGCTCCATGTCCTTAGTCAAACTATAGTTAATGATGTTAGATAGATCAGTTGAGAGTATAAGAAATGGGTATTTTTGCATGAAAGTTTAGTTAGTATGCTGACTCAATGGTGATGAATATAATAACATCGCTGACGATCTCAGATTGCTATGCAAACCTTCAGTGCATTTCTTTTATAAAAATGTATTTGCAGTTTGAAATGATGGGGCATATCTATACTGTCAATGGGGCGTATTTAGCTCCAATATTCAGTTTATTGCTGTCTTTTGTTGTTACTGTTCTGTACATGCTGACATAGATATGCATATCCATTACTCTCTTTCCTTCTAAGTGATGAGAACATTGTCTTCTCATAATTTTGAATCTTAGGTTTTTTGAACTCTTAATCTGGACATGATTCTCCCTTTCCTCTGTGCAGAGTATCAAACCTATCTTTGTTCTGTGCTTTAAATTTTACAGGCATGACCTTCCGTCATACTCTCTACCCTGCCTATAAAAGTAATCGTCCTCCCACACCTGATACCATAGTACAAGGACTTCAATATCTCAAAGCGTCCATCAAGGCAATGTCTATAAAGGTTATAGAGGTAAATCATACACATGATTGTCACAGTTCTTTTGTTTGTGATGATTACTCGCTAATAGGTAGAAATTCTTTGAAGACAGGTGCCAGGTGTTGAAGCTGATGATGTTATTGGAACACTAGCTATGCGAAGCATTAGTGCCGGTTTCAAAGTACTTACTGTCAGCTATTCAAGAAGTGTTCTCTGCTTATTTAATGCTCAGGGCCTGTTCATTTTTTCTTTTTCCTAGAAGCGGACTGATCATTTGTTTGTTACAGGTTCGAGTTGTCTCTCCGGACAAAGATTTCTTTCAGATTCTTTCTCCCTCACTGCGTCTTCTTCGACTAACACCACGCGGATCAGAGTAAGAAAATCATGTTAGATGAATCGTTGTCTCGTTATAATTTTACGTATTATGGAAACCTTGCTAGACACTAGACGGGTTTCTTATGTAATTGGGATAGATTTAGCTGAGAAATTTCCTTAGATATTCCATGATTGCTCGCTATATCTTGTATGCTTTTCTTCACTCAATTGTCTTGCGCTTCTTATGGCCAGGATGACTTCTTTTGGAATAGAAGATTTTGCTAAAAAGTTTGGAAATTTGGAACCAGCACAGTTTGTTGATATCATCGCCCTTGCTGGAGACAAGTCGGATAATATTCCAGGTTACACCCACCTCCTCTTCCCGTTGAGAAATTGTTCTTTTCTGGGAATATTCATTTCGTTGCTGCATTTGTGAATTCGGTCAAACACAAAAATTTAGCCAAATTGCACACAGAAAACGGGTAAAGTGATCTAATGATGTTTGTGTTACGTGCAGGAATTGATGGAATTGGGAATGTGCACGCAGTGGAACTGATAAGTAGATTTGGTAAGTCGTTGAATCATATATATATATGCTTTGAATCCATTGATATGCCTCATATTCACTCTTATTGCATTGTCAGGCACGGTGGAGAATCTGTTGCGGTCTGTTGATGAGATCAAGGAAGGAAAAATAAAGGAGGTTAGTGAAGTGGTGTTGCATAGGCAAGCTAGTGCTTCTGTGATATGCAAAGGCCTAATTTTACCCTTTTTCCTTGTCTTTGCAACAGTCCCTAATAGCTAACGCGGAACAAGCCATTCTAAGCAAGAAGTTGGTAGGGTTTTTTTTTTTTTTTTTTTTTTCGTACTTTCATTTATTCCAGCTATTGAGTTTTCATAAGGTAGGGATGATAAATTTGTTAATGGCAGGCACTGTTAAGATCTGATCTCCCAGATTACATCTTACCATTTGACACTAGAGATCTCACTTTTAAGAAACCAGAGGTTTGTTATGACGATAATTTACACAAAAGGCTACATTATTACATCTAATACAATATCAGTAACAGAGGGTTATATGTGATGCGTATAGGACAATGGAGAGAAATTGAGGAGCTTGTTAGTCGCGATTGCGAATTACGCAGAAGGATTTTCAGCTGATCCAGTCATTAAAAGAGCATCCTGGTTGTGGGAAAAACTGGAAGCAATGCCATGATATTATTATATGCATCTTTTTGCTTACTCTTTTATTTTGTTATTGGGTACATAAATTAGGGTAAGCTCATCATCAGTTTAGAGGGTTCTCTCGCAAAACATTAAGAGTACACTTTCACAATCCTTTTGTAAAGCATGCTTTTATTCAAACTAGAAAGAATGATGAAGCTGAAGCTGATGCTGATTTGGATTCTCTACAGTCTACACACGTGTCTTGGGTGCAGCCTCTAATGAATTCGCTCATTCAAAGTATTAAGGGCGTTCAATTATAATGATAGAGCATACTAAATTACAAACATTGAAGTAACTTTTCTTCTTTATTAATAAATTGATTCTAAAACTGTACATCAAAGAAAATAGACTTTATTTATTTACTTAACTATTACGTAACTGATAAAGCAACAAACTCTTGGTTAGCTAATCGAAAACGAAGATGGCTTGTTCTTGAGTAGTTTAGATCTGAATGCTTAGTGATGATGGGTTTTGAAAGTGCGTAACCATCTTATGAGGCGGTCTATAGGTGACAAGTTCCGAACATGGACCACTACTCGAAGCTTAAGTCCAGCCTCACAGTGACCCGTCTTTGAGCTTATGAAATAATGCACTCCTGGTTCGGTGAGCCTGACGAGATCGTGGCCTGTCTTGTGTACAGCTACTGGAGAAGTCGGGTCGCAAGATTTGAATTCAAGATCGCCGCTGATTTCTAAGACATCGTTGACTTCGTTGTTGTATATGAAAAGGAGATTGTCACCAACATGAAACTCTTTCTCTTCACTCCAATTGTTATAGAAATCACTGTCGTAAACGTTCCATCCTTTAGAGTGACCGACCGTGTAGATCTTTCCAAGAGGAAGGATCTTTCTCGGCAGTGGTGGAGGAATCGGAAGTGACGGGTCATGGACGACGAGAACGTCGAGCCTCTGTCCTGATACGCATTGACTTTGGTTTGAGCTCATGAAGTGGTGGTACCCTGGTTCCTTGAGAGCCACGACATCGTGTCCTGTGTTGTAGACTGCTTTAGGTGAAGAAGAGTCGCAATATTCAAGTTCTAAAGCGCCGGAGACTTGAGTGACATCGTTGAAGTTGCGATCATATTCGAAGACTAGTGAATCTCCGACGTGGAACTCCTTACCCTCGGCCCAATGGCGATACATGCCGTCCTTGGCCGTCCATCCATCGGAATCTCCGACTTTGTAGACTGTAGCCGAGCAGCAACTTAAGAGAACCGTGAAAGTTGTTATCATCACGAGCATGAAACCGAAGATCTTCGTTGTTGTCGACATGATCAACACGAAACAAGAAAGATCACA
Organism: Cardamine occulta; assembly: GCA_028015245.1. Classification (NCBI taxonomy): domain Eukaryota; kingdom Viridiplantae; phylum Streptophyta; class Magnoliopsida; order Brassicales; family Brassicaceae; genus Cardamine; species Cardamine occulta. Next base: position 16,752,373 of record CM051378.1, read on the forward strand.
AAGATTATGGAAGAAGAAAAAGTATTAGCAGATGGTAAAATCGATGAATAAGAGAGAGTTTTTGGAGTAATGTTGATGAATGATGATTATGTGAATGAGAGAAAGAAGAGGGCACGCTAAAAGTTCTTATATAAGGTTTTCTGTCGGTGGTTTCACAATACCTAATCCTTTCCTTTTTAGAATTTTACTTTGACTTTTATTTCCTTTTTTTTTACGGCTACTTTGAAACACATATTTTTCCTTTTTGAAGTTAGATTCAAATCTTGCCATGGAAATAAATTAATGCATAGATATCTCTAATCTAATCCTTTTCTGATTAGGTTTGTGTATGGTTTTTTTAGTTTATAATTTCATTGAAAATCTTATCCTAGTAGTCCTATTTCACAATGAATAATCTCTTCTATATTAGTTTTTGATAAAGATTTGTTTTCTTAATAAAGAAACTCATATATTATTAGTTCATAACTGAGGTCTTGTCCATTGGGTTGGAACAAGGCAATGCGAAGAGGCAGAACGACGTTATAAGTGGAACCAGAAACTATGGTGAGGAATCCTTTGTGTTTTCAATTTGATTTTGTTACTTAGCAATAGATAATTCATCAACAAGGTGAACAAAAAAAAACACTTAAAATCACAAAGATCTTTGTTCATTCACACTTTGTTTTCGAAACAAAGAGAGGGAAGAAGACCTTTTGTCATTTCCCATCTCTCTCCCATGGAAAGGAGCTTGAAATAAAACAAGAAAGCCGATTTGGCTAACTTTGATGATAATGCTCTCACTTTGCCTTTGGGGTCTGTTTACATTTTTTAACAACACTCAAACTCCATCTAATTTCCCTAAAGACACAGCAAATTTTCACACCCTTTTTGACATTTATAGTGTCATCATTGAAAACACAAACTTAGTTTCATGATTTCATCACTCTTCTTCGAGCCGCCAACAACACAACAAACCTTCTTCTAAACTTTCCTGTCACCTGACAAACACAATCACAACAATAAGAACACTTGACCCAAACTCTCAACCATTCCAATCACATTCACTAAACCGAGATGGTTTAAACTTTTACCTAATTTACTTTCACCGGTTCAATCTCTGAAAATCACAGCATCTGCTATTCCCATAAGCGGTTGCAACGAATCCGGCGAGAATTTTCTAGCGAAGAAATAGTCTAAACTCGAATTAGATCTTCGCAGCGAGTGAATCAGGTGAGGTGAGACCTCAGAAGCACCGTACGTGTGAGGATGACCACCGACGCTACCAGTCCAGTTCACACGTGTGAGTGTGAAGTGACTACATCCTTTAGGATCTTCAAGAGATAACAAAGTCGGAAAATAGTGTTCTTCAGGGTAACAAGATTCGTTATCAAAACATGGTAATCTAAATTTCCTCCATAGTTTCCTCTCTTTAATCACCATTAAAGCATGACGTTTCGCTAAAACGAAGAACTGAGATCCAACGCGGAAGTCTTCGTAACGGATCTCAGGAAGCATCGCGTTATCGCCTCTAGCGTTGTATCGTTTCGGAAGGAATGGTTCATCGGAGAGGATCTCGATGAAGCTTTGTTGATCGGAGGAGGAGGAGAAGAGGTGGTTGTGGATGTAAGAGAAGGAATGAAGAGGGATACAGTGTTGTGAAACGAGCGCGAAATAGAGGTTGTTAGGATCGTCGAGGATCGCGCTAGCTAATAACCGTCGTTCAGCGGAGATTAACGTCGGAGAAGCGCGTGCGGTTTTTTTCGCCGGGATGAATTTAGCGTTGATTGATGAATCGAGAAGAGGAGATACGGTTGAGGTTGGATCTGCGTGGATGTAAACGTTGTAGAGATCTTCGTGGCCTTGGAAGAAGCTTTCCCAGAGAGGTAAGAAGCTTAGATCGGAGTTTGTTAGGAAGAGAAACGCGATCTTTGGAGGTGGAATTAGGGAGAGGGAGATGAGACGGCGGTTGTTGGTGGTTGATACTGCGGCGCGGTGGAAGAGAGAGAGGTCTTCGAGGTCATCGGCGGTGGAGAGGAGATTGTGGCGAGAGGAAGAGAGAAGGATGTGAGGTGAGAGGAGGAAGAAGAGAAGAGAAATAGAGATGAAGAGAGAAAGAGAATAGACGAGAGTCGAGGAAGAGAACATCTCTGAATGTATAGAAGACAGAATTAGAATTTTTTTTCTGAGGAAGAAGATGATGATGATGATGATGATGATGAAGAAGAGGATTGAAATGAATTACAGAAATTTTTCTGATGAGGAGAGAGACAATGAAGGAAAAAAGTGAAATATGACGTCAGCAAAATGGGGACACGTGAAATTTTTTAAAAAATAATATATGGGACAATCGACACAGTTGCTCTATCGCTATTTGTTGCGTGGGCCTCTCTCTTTGTTTAAATATTGAGAATTGTTGATACGGTTTTTTCAGCAACCGATTTGAAACAGATCGATTAATCTAATAATAGGATAGAGATGGCGACATATTCTTGACTTTTTTTATAATTATTATATTGTTTTTGCTTATCCACTGACTCATCCTTTATCTCACAAGTCATTATGTGTTGTGTGTGAAATAGAGAAAATGGGTTGGATCGATGCTTCTCACTTACTCACTAGGTGTGCCCATTCAGAAACTCTGGATCGGTTTATGGTGAAATTATTAGTGCCAAATTGAACCGATATTTTGTAACCAAAGAATAAAAAACGATTTGAAAAACTTGCTATACTCATGTGTATTGTTTCGGTTAAATTTCCCATATAATTTCGGTAATTTCGATTTGGTGGTTCTACACGGAACAGAAGTGGTTACCAATTTACATGCTTCCTCTTGCCTATCGGTTTCCCGCTCAAAACCAAACCGAAACCGAATCGGCCAAACTTGGTGCGATCACGGGCCTACATGTGACTTATGCGTGTTAGATTAGATCCACCCATTTTTAATCATTTTTGTCTTCATCCTATCAAGATTCAGATTTTTTTTTTCCCCTCATTTTTGAGTTTTGATTCCCAAAACAAAAACTTTCTTCAATTATTCTATTCATCTTCTCATGGCGGCTCTCTCCACCTTCTACCACCACGCACTCTACACGCACCACAACCACCGTACAACGAGACAAGCCCCAAGGAGACACATCGTTAGATCTATGACAGTGATGTCTTGTCGGAAGCAGAAATTACCGGAAGAGAGCGACGGAGTAATCAAGAGAATAGTGACAAGGATGATTACAGAGGCTGAGAAGTTTGGGAAGAATCTAAAGCCAGAGAAGAAAGGAGACATGAAGGATTTGATGCTTATGAGTCTCTCTTTTGCAGTTTATGTTTATATCTCACAACTAATGGTATGTGCTTACTTCGCCTGGCAACATCTCAGCTTCCCCAAACCCTCATGGTAGTAGCTTAAGCTTAGCTAGCTTCTTACCCAAATCTTAATTGGGTTTTGTAAATTCTTCACAAATCATTAATAAGATAAAAGATTCCATTGTAACATAAAAGAACTGATACTTGTGGTCTCTTTATAGTTGAATTGTTAAGATTCATACCTCAGTCAATCTGCTTTAACTCTGTTACGTCCAAAGATCCTGTAGAAAAGGGAAACCAACCATTGCCAGAACACTATCAACCAATTACGACTCTTTGCCTTAGCACTGCCTTCTTCCTTCCCTCCAAATATTCCTTTGTACATTTCTTTCTGCTTTTGGTACACAGCTTTCTCTTGCTCTGCCACTGCTCGTAGCTCTCTTCTAATCGCCTTGTCATCAGGAGCATACTTTTGTGCCTTTCGAAAATCTTCACGCGCTGATTCCATCTGTCCTAGCTCTGCCTTCGCCTTCCCTCTTCTGAACAGTGCTTTCGGATTTTTCTCTTCTTCTGTCAACACCTAACAAAGTTTACAGTTTGATTAGATTTCAAGAAACTATAATGAAAGTTAATGAGATCTCTTCCAATGAATGCCTTGGTGGGTCTTACAATGTTGCAGTGACCAATTGCTTCATTGTATCGTTTCAGCTTGATCAGGCAAGCTGCCATGTTTAGGTGGCATGGGTTCTTAACTGCCAAAGCCATATCCTGGTACTTGCCATACAGCTGAAACATAAAATCGTCCCCCATGTATGCAATGGCCTGAAACAGCAAAGTCATGACTAGTCAAAAGCCGAAAGGAGACCCAAGAGCCTCGAGCAGACTCACTGAGTATGCTCGAAAACTAAAACTTTGACTGTTATTGTTAGAAAGAAAGAGAGATAGATCTATAACCATTTCATACTGTTGCATGGCCTCCTCCAATTTCTCATCCTTAAACAGAGCATTCCCATCCATTTTTCTTCTGTCTGCTGCACCAATCCTTTCCTCCACAGTCATATCGCTGTGTGCCTTTCCCTGTACAATCCTTCCTCTAAGTCAGTTGTAAGCAAAGAGCTTGGGATAAAGGTTGGTTATGGAGTTTTCAGGGTAAGGAAGCAAGAAACTACAGATGATGTTAAAAAAAAAAACTTGCCTCCTTCGTTTCATCAAATCCAATAACTTCAACCTCATATAGCAAGTCCGCCATAGGTGGAACATTGGGAAAAGAAAAGTTTCCCTCTTTCCCATATGCCAATTCCCAGCCAACGTGCAAGAGTGCACGTTCACCAGACTTCATGCTAGAAACACCAATGGCTAAACCGGCCATTACTTGTTTCTCTGTTCACAGACAATATTTCACTCCTTAGTGCTGAATCTTATCTAAAGCTTTCTACTAATATAAACATGGGCGAATCAGCTTTGAAACAAAAAAAAAGAAACTCCAGTTCTTTCCTCTCAAACTTACTTTTTCATCTGGTTCACATGAAATGCAAGTTAACTCAACAATTCACCAATGGTGATACACCCAATGAGAAGAACGATACAGAGGGAAAAAACGACAGCCACATACCTTTTCCTAGAACCAATTCAATAGGTTGCTGCTCTTGCCATGTATCCTCAAATTTATGCTGTGAGTGTTTGGTCCATGCCCTATAGTGCACTATGACCAATATGAAATTGGTCAGAAAAAAAATTCAGATAAATGGATTAGCTTGAAGCAGATTCTATGCAGATAAATGGAGATGCTGGGTTAAGTGTTTCTCACCAACCATAAGCGCCAGAGGAAACATTTCAAAGTAATTTTTTAATCAATAACTGCAAGCTCACAAAACTTATACCACATTTGAACCCTCTTCTACGTGCATAACCTTATAGCACGGAAATACCAATTTCATACTGAGAATTACAACTAACCAATTTTCAGAACTCAGTCAATAGACTCCACCAAAAGAAAAGATAAACCAGTAGCAATAAGTGCCACAAAAATCAGTATCCGATCAACAGAAAGCTAAGGATACTTACAGAAGCATGTCGAGTACTTGGATGGTTTGGAACCGTGACCTTCCTTAATGATCTGCTTACTAACTTTCTCATCCAAGACCTCAGCTTCACTATCAACTTTAGGGGGAACACTACCATCTTGAGAAGGCTCACCATGCACAAAGGCACTTCCTTCAGTAACTATTTCGTTCTCTTGGTCTTCAGCTAAATGATACAGTAGGAAATCACAGTAGTCATGATCAGTTCTACATGCTCATTGCATGATCACAATATGATGTATAGAATAAAACAGTTCACTTCATTTCATAAGCAGTTTACTACAAGCAATTAAGAAAATTCTACCACTTTAAACAAAGCATCGAATTGAATATGGAGACAGATAAAAACTCCCAAGTTTTAAGAAACAAGAAAAACGCAGCAGGACATATATTTCTCACTAACAGCTTCTAAAATCAAATGTAGTGAAGTCATCAATTAACTTACCATTTGTTTGAATTTCCTGCTCAAGAGATTCATCCATTATTTCCAATCCAAGCTTCAGATTCTGCAATATATACAACCTCAACAATCTAAGTGTTGAATTGACTATACAATAAGTTTTATAACTTAAACTATTTCATGATTCACTGTGACATTCCCCAGAATTGACTACACATAGACATTCATAACGATGGCTATATATGAAATGGAACTGACTAAGAACAATAACGAACAATTGAGAAGCAATAAGCTTAATTTCCAGAAATTGTTGGAGAATCAAAGTCCCAGATAGACCAAAACGGATCAGAAAAAACTCAATGACAAAAGCCCAGAAAAACGTAGTCGAAGTCAGTTAATGGAAGTATCCAAAATCAAGTGTTTCTCGTCAAGATAGCAGAAGATAAAAGGAAAGAGTCGCGGATTTGAAGAAGAGGAGAATGAATTTACAGAGTAAGAGAACCGGTAAGCTCAGGGGAAGTGTGACTCGTCGTCGTCGTCGTCGTCTTCCAAGTCACTCACGAAGACTCGATCGAGAGATCTACTAGAGTCTAGAAATGGCGAATGGTTTTTTATTTTGGTTAGATGAAATACCGAAAAAGTCCTTCAGCTTTTCACTTAAGCCAACAGGCCCAACACAAACACTTCTCGAACAAAAAAAAAAGGGAACCTCAATAAATTTGACAAATAAACTTTTTCCTTTTCTCTGTCTCTCCCAATCAAAAACCCTAGAATTGTAATCTGTGTTATGTTAGATTTCGTTGTCTCTAATAAATTCATGAGAGGCATCTGTTTGGTAAAGCTTGAAGAAATCTGTTGTTTGAATTGATCCCTCTTCTTTTTTAAAACAAAAAATTTGTCTAGCTAGGGTTTTTTTTCTGCTTTTGGCAATGCAGAAGCTTGACTTAGTTAGGGAAAATCTATACCTAGGCGATATATGCGCCGCTGCTGAGATTATCAATAATGGTAGCTCTGAGATTTCACACGTTCTTACAGTTTTTCACTGCCCTTCCATATCTGTCTTCGAGGAATGGCGCACCGTTAAACTAGACTCAAAAGAAATCAAGCAAGTGTATGTTGGTGATGATGATCAACAAGGCAGAGAGTTTGCGACAGAGACCTCGTTACCATCAGTTAATCTCTTATACTCTCTTGAGCATACTGGGAAAGATCTCAAGTTTAGAAGAATGGTTGTGTTTGCTTACGATCAAGAATGGGAGAATCTACTTGATTTTTTCCATCTTTGTTTGGATTTTATTGATGATGGACGCAAAGAGAAAGGTGTTTTAGTTCACTGCTTTGCTGGACAATCTCGGAGTGCTTATATGGTCGTTGCATATCTGATGAGGACCGAAAAGCTTTCCCGGGAAGAAGCTTTGGCATCATTGAGACAAAGCGCTCAAGCTAGTCCCAATCCTGGCTTCTTAAAACAGTTAGATTTTTTTGAGAGGATGAACTTTAAAGTCGGCCGTTCCAGCCCTATATACTAGCACTTTCGTCTAAAAGCTTTAGGTTACTTATATAGCAAGGATAAGAAATTTGACAGATTAAAGTTGAGGGCTGGTCCGGAAATGTCGAACGAGAGTAGCCTTAGTACGTACCATTGCAAGAAATGCAAGAGAGTTTTGTTGTTTCAAGAGCAAGTCATTGATCATACTCCAGGTGAGGCTGATTCAGAGTTTGATGACATGTTCAAAAACATGATAGGAGAGGTTCACAAAAAGAATCCCGGTGATCAGAACCAATGTACTTCCATATTCGTAGAGCCTATCAAATGGATGAATTCAGCTATGGAAGATGATGTGTCGGAAGGGAAGTTACTGTGCCCTAAGTGTAAAGCTAAGATTGGAAGCTTTGACTGGTCGGGAAGTTATTGTAGCTGCCGAAGCAAGATTGTTCCGGCGTTTCAACTTCAGATGAGCCGCGTCGATGTTATCACCGTGAAGGATAACGTGAAGAAGAAGAATAAGCATGAGAAGAAAAGAGTCTAGGCTTTGATCTTTTAGTGAAGAAAGACGGTTACTTATTATTATTTTTTTATTTTTATTTTTGTGTGTAGCTTTAGCATCGAATCATATCTATTTAATACTATGAAACAACTGGTGATTATTTAATATGGAATGTTTTTTTTTTGACCCTGGTAAAACCATTTTCTGGGTCACAGGGAAGAGAAGGAACATGAATTAAGGGATCCACAAGTATCTCCTCTAATTTCTGAGTAAAAAACAATCACATCCTCTCATTCTCAAACCCCTAAACCAAATTGTAAAGTCAGAAAGAAAAAAAAAACAAAACGTAAAGCTTTCTTCTTCTCCAAGAAACAATTATCCCCACGAACGAGCTAAGACAACTACAGAAACAATGAATACAACAACAACAAAAAACGTTTGCGGAGACAAATGGTATCTTAACCTAGACAAGCCTGAAGAGGCATTGAAGTTTCTTGGATTCATTGCCATTTTCGTTATCCGAACTCTCCTCCATCATCTCATGAAGCCTCTAGGCCAACCTTACCTCACCACAGACTTTGCCGTATGTCATCAATCTCTTCTTCATCTTCGTTTCTCTATCTCTCTCTTTTGATGTCCTTATTAATTAACTCAATTTTTATATGCTTCAGATAGGGCTGATTCTAGTTAATCTTCCAAAGTTTCGAGAAGCATTTTCAGGGCCTTACTCTGTAACCCTCAACAACATAATTGAATTTGGAATGATCTGTCACATGTTTGTGATGGGTTTAGAGATGAATCCAAGCGTTCTTCTAAGACCGCCAACCAAAGATGCATTCATAGCATACACAAGCATATTCACAACCTTTGTTCTTGCCTTTGCAACAACTCCTTTCCTCCACTATACCAAAATTTCTCCTTTCATTTTCTCCCTCGCTCTCTCCCTCATGGCCTCAAGCACTGGTTCCCCAATCCTCACTCGTGTCATCTCCAATCTCAAAATCAGAAAATCTGATCTTGGAAAGCTCGCTTCATCCGCAGGTGTCCACACTGATATGATGTCAACCTTGTTTTACTGCTTCGGATTCATTTTCTTCCCTACAGAGAAACCTCTCCCTCGTCCTCTCCACAGATTCTTTAGAGCCCTTCTTATGTTTTGCCTCTTCCTTGCTCAAGTCACTTTCACCTCCATTGTATCACCAATCTTTCTTAATTGGGTCAACAACGAGAACCCTGAAGGCAAACCACTCAAGGGGTCTCACCTCGTTATGTCCCTAGCATTTGTTGTCTTGATCTGTAGTTTCCCAACTTGGCCACCTGAATCAATGTACAACCCAATTCTTAGCGCCTTCACGGCTGGTCTCTTCCTTCCAAACCAAGGAAGAATGTCAAAATGGATCATCAACAAAATCAATTACTTGCTCAGCACGGTCTTTTACCCTATCTTCTTCTCTTGGGTTGGGTTCATAATCCACATGAGAAACTTTGACATTGGAGATAAAATGGCGTGGGCGAGGTTCTTTTCTCTTCTCGGTACTGTCATAATCGGAAAAGTTACCGGAACAGTATTGTGTGGTGTACTTCTCGGCTACCATGTCCCGGAGACCACATCCCTAGGACTACTTTTAACTACCAAAGGCCATTTTCATGTCTACTTGGCTGCCTTAGCCATTCGGGTATGTACATCAAGCTTTCTCTTTTCTTTTTCAAGTTATCTTAAAACCAAGATATTTACTTTACTTTACTTATGCAAATGCAGACGAACAGAGTGAAAAATACGACGGGTGCAATGATCATATTCGTCATTGTCCTCACAGTGGTCTATTCCCCATTTGTGGTCATGGACATTATTAAACGTGCTAGAAAACGAGTACCTGTACACATCATGGCGCTTCAGTGGCTCGATCCAACAACTGAGCTTAAAATCTTGATCGCTCTCCACGGTCCACACAACATAGGTTCCACGCTCAACCTTATGGAGATCTGCCATGGAGGACGTGAGCCAGGGTCCATATTCTATGCGACTGATATGGTGGAGCTGACTGATGAGATTGCCGCCACGCTGAAAAAAGGCGGAGGAGCAGGTATGAGTAACAATCCAGTGACGGTAACGGATAGGTCAGTGACGGAAATGAGGGAGAGTATAACGGCTGCTGTGAATGGATATGGGGAGCTCCGTAGTGGACAAGGTGTGACAGTGCGACGGATGCTTGCATTGTCTACGTTTATGACAATGGCACATGATGTATGTGGCTTAGCTGATGAACTTATGGTTTCGATTATCATTCTACCGTTCCATAAACGACTTAATCCTGATGGCACTCTTGACTCTGGGCATGCCGGGTTCCGTCATGTGAACCGCAAGGTAACTATTCTTTTTGTTTCCTTTCTAGTCATAGAAGAATCAGAGGGATGATTTGTTTTTTTTTTTTGTATATGTAGATTCTGAAGAACGCACCTTGTTCTGTGGGAATTCTTGTGGATAGGTCGTTTGGGCAAACAGAAGAGGCATGGAGACCAGGAGCATCCATGGACATTGCTATTATATTCATAGGTGGCAGAGACGACAGAGAGGCACTAGCCTTCGCGGCACAAGTGGCTAGACACCCTGCTGTGAAGTTACATGTGATACGTTTCTTGGAAGACAAGAGCTCCCAAAACGCACAAAAACGCAGTAGCATCTTGAACAGAGCTAGTGTAGTAGAGCAAGAAGAGGAAATGAAGCTTGATGATGAATGTTTTGCTGAGTTCTATGAAAGATATATAACTGGAGGAGGAAGAGTGTCTTACATGGAGAAGCATCTCACCAACTCTTCTGAGACTTTCACAGCACTTAAATCAGTAGATGGAGAGTATGGGCTGGTGATTGTCGGAAGAGGAGGGGGACGAGCGAGCAGCGGGTTAACCACTGGACTCAACGACTGGCAGCAATGCCCAGAGCTTGGTCCCATAGGTGATGTCCTTTCCGGATCAGATTTCTCACACAACACATCGATGTTAATTATTCAGCAGCAACGAACACGGGGTCAGCTAGAAGGGCTTCATGATGATTTCACCATCCTGTAAATATCTGTTCAAATGCACTTACTAAAGTAGCTTGGGAAGAGTAGTAGCTTCACCGTCACAGCTCTTAAAGAGACTTTGTACAATAGTTCAAACATTAAAGTGATTTTTGTAGATATAATGGTAAAAAGAAGAGGAGTCTAAACATTACTTCTTAGCAGCCTGAAATGGTGTTCAAAACATAGAGTCAAAACAAGTTACATGGCTATTTGTTTCTGATTTCTACAAGCATAATAGAGGGAAATTTCACAAGCTAATTATAAGTCTTGTGTTGGTGCTTTAGCGAAGGACAATGTAAAAAAACGTTTCTTCCGATGTCCTGATGAAGAACTTTGAATTCCTTAGTACTGATTTGAAAACTTGGCCACCTCTGCCTGAAAAATACAGAAGAGTAAAACTTTAAGGCCCGGTACATGAAATTGACATCAATAGCATATGATAATCATCAGACTAATTAAGTAATTAACCATAACTTGATTGCGAAGAAGCAATAATTTCTCTATCAAGTGGATTCCACATATCATATCTAACAAAGACTGTGGAGAGAAATAGAGAGAGAGAGAGAGAGACTTAGGTACCTCAAATTGGTTCTTCAAATAGTCAAGCTCCTTGTCTAGATCATTGATGGCCTGGTTGTATGCTTGCATTGGGGAAGACTGGCTAGTTGTGTGAATCTACAAATAGAACCACTTTCACAATTAAACGATAACATCCAAGATCTTTCTACGAGTCCTTAATCAACTACTAGTCCTAATACTAGTCAAAAAGCAAGGCAAAAAGATCCTTTAAAGGCAAACCAGAACAAACACTGTTAACACAAGAAGCTTAAACTAATTCCAAGTTTTTATACTTCCCAAAGAATCAGGCACTGTATTTAAGTTCCTGAACCAATACTTTCATCCTAAGGTCCATCAATGAAATGGCAAAAAACACAGAGGATAGCATTGTTCCTTTAAAGATTTAACCCAGAGCAAACACTGTAAACACAAGAAGCTCAAACCAATAAATCTTTACACTTGAAGAACAATCAGACACTGTATTTTAGCTCCTAAACCAATACTTTGATCCTAAGGCCCATCAATGAAATAGCCAAAAACACAGAGGATATAGCATTGTTCCTTGGAATTCAAAGCTGTTTGCAATGCAATAGAAACAACAGTAAAACTAGAGAAAATTGAACTTACTCTGACAATAATTTTGTACTTAAGAGGATGAGGCAGTTGGTATCCAGCAAACAAGACATTCTCGTCACGGTGGAGTTGCCTAATCAAAAAAAAATCAGAACAAAGCTGGCAAAAATTAGGGCTTTCTTTCTTCTGAGAAAGAAAAGAGCTACAAATCAGCTAAAAGAGATAAATACATACATGCGAACAATGTTGCCAATCGTATGGTCTTCTCTCTCAATCGTGAAAGAAGCAGCATTGATGATCTTCGTGTCCCTATCATAAGAAACCCTAGAACATAGCAAAATCGAGATGGTTTTAGCACAGTAATTACAGAAAGATGAGAAAAAAGTACGATTTCAATACTTTTTGGTGCCTTCAGGAACAACGAATCTCTCGTATCGGTCGGGAGCATTCATGGCTAATCGGAGATTTCAAGTTTCGTTATCCTTCGCCGCAGAGAGTCCAGGGTTCTTCAGTTTCTCTCTGATCAGAAAAATGAATGCGACGATGTCGTTTTGGCTAATATGTGCGTAAAAAAGGTATCCGCGTGTTTTATTCTTATTGGCTGATAACCTTAGGTTCGGATCGGGATATAAAAACCCTCCCAACTCTTTAGATATTTCCGTTTAAGGACTCTAGGTTTATGTTATTTACACAAAAAAACTTACGATTTAATTGAGGTCCTTAGGTAAGAGACCTAACAAAATTCAGGAAAAAAAAAAAGAAGTCAGATCCCTAAAAATCGAACCCGAACGCGTAAAACTTGAAAACCGACTATGGCCTTTCACGTAGCTTGTCCAATTACATGGTATTTTTTTTCATAACTCTTTTTTTTGGCTTCCTCTAGTCCGCGGCTTGTTTGTATTACTAATCGAATTGTTCAAATCGGTTATTTTGGGTTTTGCTTCTTCTTCTTCTTTCTTCGCAGCCGGAAGATTTGCTTCTGCTTGTTGGGGTTTCCTCAGAATCTTCATGGTAAAGAAGGCAATGATGTGTTTCTCAATAAGATCCATTCTCTCGAAGACTTCTTGCGAGACCCTTGGGATGCTGTAGTTCCCACGGAAGGTTCCGTTCAGATCCATGTGCCTAAGCTAGCTGTTTTTGATACTGGACCTCACATTGCGGCTAGAAATGTTGGTGTTGGGAATGGTTCCGCGATTGAGGTTGCTGCTGCATCATCGATTCCGGTACAATCGAATCGTATTGTGTTGCAGAAGAAGGTTGCTGAGGTTTATGCTGCAAATTCTGGTTCTGGTGAATTAGAGGTAAGATTTTTACTTACGGAACTTGTTTGTGTGGTCACTGCTTATGTTAATTGAATTGAATCTGTATGTTGTTAATTTGTTTAGTTCGTTCAGATTTTGTAGCCTTTGTTTGATAATGCAGTGAAATTGTATATGTTGACATCTTTGTCTTTGTGAGAGACGTGTATCCAATAATGTTGATAATCTATTTCTTGTGTATGTGTTGTCCTGCCCTTTTAGGTTTTGTAACTCATGATTTACTGGGATTTATGTAAAACTCCTTGTGATTTTTCCGGAAGATAATATAATGTCTATTCTCTTCAAGAAACTAATTCAATGTTATGTCTTTCTCGATGAAGGTTTCTGTCAAAGAGCTCAATGGTGAAGATCATGATCATCACAGTGCAAGCGTTACGTGTCACATGTGCCATTTGGTTGAAGTTGGGAAGAGTGAGAGAGCCAAGATGCTTTCTTGCAATTGTTGTGGCAAGAAGTATCATAGAAACTGCTTGAAGCCTTGGGCTCAACATAGAGGTATTGTTTCATAAGAATGTAATGGCTTATGAGTCTTCTGTCTAGATTCTTATAGCGGTTTTTGCTAGCAGATTTGTTTAATTGGAGCTCTTGGGCTTGCCCTTCTTGCCGAACCTGTGAGGTTAGTTCCCACACAACTTTGTGCTCAGTGACTGTTCCTGCACTTTTATTTTCTTTTCAATGAGAATTCCTCTTTTTTACATGCTGGGGTACATATGACTTTTCCTCATGAAAGTATCTGATATATCTCAAAGAAATTGAGTTTGAACATTTGAATTAATTAAGTTGACTGCCTCTTGATCACGTTTCTTATAGGGCTGCGGGACTTTAGGGGATCCAAAGAAGTTAATGTTTTGCAAAAGATGTGATGTTGCATATCATTGTGATTGTCAACAACCTCGACACAAGGTAAGAATTGTTGCTTCTATATAAGGTTCTTATCTTATCTTTTGCAAATTGATTGATTTTCATCTATGAATGATACAGAATGTTAGTTCTGGACCCTATTTGTGTCCTAAGCACACCAAATGTTATAGCTGTGGGTCTACAGTTCCTGGGAATGGTCAGAGCTTACGGTATTAATCTTTTTTGCTTGGGGATGCATACTTTTAATTGATTCATGTGAAGTGCACTAACTCTCTTATTATTCCTTTTAAACACTGCAGGTGGTTTTTGGGGCATACTTGTTGTGATTCTTGTGGAAGGTTGTTTGTTAAGGGAAATTACTGTCCTGTATGTTTGAAGGTATATTCTTGCATTTTCCTCCTTGTCGATAGTGAAACATGTGCTCTGTTCCCATGCATCATATTTGGTTACGTTTGTCCATAGTTAATAGTTTGAGGTTTATGTATTTTGGAGTTGTTACCCATCACTATTAGACGTTTGCATTGCAAAGGCAACAACAGTTTCTTGTATTCTTTTATCTCACCTTTAAACAAATTTACCATTTTATTTTGCTTTCATCACGTAGGTTTATAGGGACTCGGAATCAACACCAATGGTGTGTTGTGACTTTTGTCAGCGTTGGGTTCATTGCATGTGCGATGGAATCAGGTCCATATCGTTAATCTATTTCATATAACCAATGGCATGTCTCACAAGTCTGTATCCAACTATTTGATTATAAAACTAACTTTTCAAACAAATATTTCAGCGATGAGAAATATCTACAGTTTCAAGTGGATGGGAATCTTCAATACAAATGTTCTACTTGCCGTGGGGAGAGCTACCAGGTGTGTTTCATGGGTCTTCACTCTTCAGTCTTTTTTTATGGGTTTGTTGTCTTATATCTGTCCAAGGCTAGTGGATTGTCATTAATGACAATTTGGTGGAAATTTTCTCTTACTGATTTGGGTTTATGGTGTTAGGTCAAAGATCTTGAGGATGCTGTGCAAGAAATTTGGAAGCGAAAAGATTTGGCCGATAAAGAGTTAATTGCTAGCCTGAGAGCTAGTGCTCGGGTTGTTGGGCAAACTGGTGGTGCCCCTGTTACCAATCAGCCTGGTTCTGTGGAAAGAAAAGTTGCTGAAAAGGCTATGGTCAGTGGTGAAGAAGAGAAGCCATTGAGAGTTCTCAGGATAAAAAGTAGCAGGCCTCAAGATTCAGATAGTGAGAAATTTGGAAAACACCCTACAGAGCCGAACACTGTGAAGGCGAAAAAATTGGTGATAAGTATAGGCCCTCGAAAGGCAGGGGTTACAAACCCTATGAGCGGCGATGCATCAAAGCTTGCCTCCAAATCCAATGGTAAGTGTAGTGTGAGCTTTTGCATGTTCAGTTCAGTCAAGTTATTTGAGAAAAATACACTCTACTATTTGAAGACTTTATTTAAACCTTGTTCCTTTCTTTTGATTGATATATGATACAGGCATAATAATAAAAAGAGCTTTGGTAATTTCAGGAAAGCATGAAAAATTGCAATCAGAAGAAACGTTTTCCCGAGAACAGCATCACAGCGTGTTGGGAAAGAAGAATGACGAAAAGAGAGGGTCTCGAGGTGAAGTAGCCACTTCAAAGGGTGAGGGTGGATTGATAGGGAGACACGCAGAAGGCGAAGGCGATTTACATGGTGGCCCGCATGAATCGCATAAAGATTCAAGACGATTGCTGAAACTAAAAATTAAAAAACATAATCCGGAGAGCCATGATGGTGAAGCCCCTAGCATTGTGGACGAAAGAGGTAGTTCTGGTAAAGGACATAGGTCTAAGAGGAAAAGAGCATCACCTCCAGCTGAAAAGTCAGCGTTCAATGAAGATGAAGATGTATCTATGTCACGTGATGACAGTTTGCTAGACGAAATGCTTGATGCTAGCTGGATTCTTAAGAAATTGGGGAAAGATGCGAAAGGGAAAAAGGTTCAAATACACGAGGCATCAGATAATTCATGGTATATGGAATCTTAGTGTTTTGCAGTTGAAATCTTAATCTTAGTTATGTCAATCTATCTCATAAAAGTTTCTAACAAATGAAGAAATAAAAAAAAACACCAGGGAGAAAGGAGTGGTAAGTGGAGTAGGAGGAGGAGGCACATCGAAGTTGATGGTGACTCTAGAGAACGGAAAAGTGAAGACGGTGGAGCTTGGGAAGCAAGGTGTTCGATTTGTTCCTCAGAAGCAAAAGAGGACTAAAACATGAAGGTTATTATTTCTTGAGTAATCCACACATTTGAAAACAACATGAACTTTTTTAGTTATCTTCTGTACTGTTAGAATCTGTATGTAACTTTGATTAGCTTTCTTTTTTTGCCTGGGAACAAGTATAAAAGAAGAGTTACCTGCTGAGGGGGGAATAAGAGATTCAGAAATTGCAAAGATTTGAAAAATAAAAGTAAAATGATGAATTATATATTTATTATTCAACCTATTTAACCAATGATTTGTAAAGTCAACCCAAACGTATTTGGGGATTGACACGCGTCACATACATGACGTATCTTACGGATAAGATATTAAGATCTACTACAACTTTGCTAAAGTTTTTGATTACAAATAACATATGGGTAATAAAATTAAAATTAGTGTCGGTCCAACATAAGTACAACATAGCAGTATGTACTAGAAATGTCACATACAGTTAAAAACTGAGACTTGGGGTTGTGGAAAGAAGGGTAACACACACGTGATGATGAAACCAATCTTCTTCTTATCTCTTTTTCTATTCAATCAGCCTACGTTATTTCATTTTTTTTGTTAGGTACTTGTAATAAATAACAACCCAAAATAAAGAAAAATAAATAAATAAATCGCGATCTCAATTTCCCCTGAAACAAAAAAAACAAAAAAAAAAAAAGAGACAGGGAAAAAAATGTTACAGCTGTTCTTCACGATAGCTTTCTCGGCGGCGCCGTTAACGCTTTACATACCACCGATCAGATGTTTGACGGTGTTTGTGGAAACGATGGAGGAGATGGGAATGGAAGGTAGGGTTTATAGCCGGAGACTCTTTCCTCGCGCCAGAATTGCTTGGTCTAGGCTTCTTGATTGCTTATTCTCCTCTTCACGTCCTCTACTTTCTTAATTGTTCGTCTTCTCTCTTTCTTTGTATATATATATCGTAATTTCCTTGTTGTGTTTGATCACGTATATGTTTCGATTTGGGGATAATTCTGAGATTTAGGCTTTTTTTTGTTCTGTTTTTGGTGTTGATCTTAATAAAAAACCTAGAGATGGATCTAATCCTCTTTTTGTTCTAATCTCTCTTTATTTAAAAAAATCCATGTATATGTAAGAGATTGATACAAAATTGCCAGAACTACATGTAGAATCTGAGCAAGAAGATCATCTCGTTAGTTACAGTTGAATTGAAAAAGTTCCACTAACAAAAGAATGAATCAAATTATTGAAAGAATTGATGAATATTTTGAAGTTTTTTTAGTTGGCCAAAGTGCAAGGCTTTAAGAACCAGAGAACGTCTAAGCCTCTCCCTTCTTTGCCTTCTCCACTTTTTCTGGTCTTCTCTTCCTCTGCTTCATCCTCCTTTCTCTTCACCATTTCCTGTGTATACCAAAAAAAAAACCACCCAGATTCGTTCATTAT
The DNA here is from genome assembly GCA_028015245.1 of Cardamine occulta. Classification (NCBI taxonomy): domain Eukaryota; kingdom Viridiplantae; phylum Streptophyta; class Magnoliopsida; order Brassicales; family Brassicaceae; genus Cardamine; species Cardamine occulta. The sequence continues at coordinate 16,770,163 of CM051378.1, forward strand.
GTCTGTTTCTTTCTCTAATTGTTCCTTGCAGGATTTGACTAGAAAGGATCAGAATTTTAAGTTTGTGTGACTGTTTTTAGCAGGAAAAAGGAAGAGCTATGTGATTACATACCGTAGGTTTGGTCTTTAGTGGTTTCAAAGAAGCTTTCCGGTTATCTGAGAAGCATTGAGGAGATGGTGGATTTGTCCTGATCTGCAGCAATCGTTCTTGTGCTTTGTTCTTTACATTCTCCAGTTTTAGAGGAACAGGAACAGGGATGTTCTCTGCATCATCCAATCTCCTGAAAATCCAAACACAAAACCCACAAGTTTTAGTATTTTGTTTGCTAAACTTATCAATTGTATGCATATCTTAGGCACAAACATATAATAAAGTTAGTGAATTGAGAAGCAAAACTTGCTTTTTTCGTCTACCCTCTTCTCCTTTGTTCTTTACAAGCTCCACATTAATAGAGACAGGAATGTTCTCTGCATCATCCACTCTCCTGCAAATCATCATTACAACTCCATAGTTTTAGTACCAAATTCAATTCTATGTTAATTCTGCATAACATTGAAATGAAAACTCACTTCTTTCTTCTACGGTTCTCTTTAATGGTGGTTCCTTTAACATCTGTGGACTCATTGAGCTTATCTTTGCTTACTTCAAGCAATGGCTTTCTTTCCTTTTTCAATTCCAAGTCATGAACAGAGTAAGGCTGATTTATAATTCCACCCAATTGATGATGACTCTCCTTCACTTGAGATTTCTCAGTATCTTCTCTCTCAGTCACTCTTGTGGCTAATCTCTTCAACTCGTAGCAAAACTCTGAGATATGGCTTAATATGTCTCTTCCCGAAAACAGATTTCTAGCTGACTGTGTGCTCTTTAGTCTCGGCATTTCTTTATTCATCTTCTTGACAGAACTTGATTTAATTGCTCCTCGCCATGATTTTGCTTGGTAGCTTGGAGGTGTTGCTAAGTTTGGATTCTGATTTTCAGTTTCTTGGTTGTTTGAAGTAGAAGGTGAAGAAGCATGTCCCTTCCTCCTACAAGTAAATCGATGTAGAATTATTTCAACGAAAAGCATTCAAAAGGACATAGCAAAACATTGAAATTGGAGATTTCAAGAACAGAGTTAAAGAGAATCTATCAACGTACCTCTGATTCTGCTCTGTAACTCCTTGAGCCTCATTTGTATCCCTCAGACATGGATGCTTCAAAAACAGAAACGAAATAGAAAATTTGAGAAATCGCACCAACTGTTACAATTTCTGATTTGTCTCTTTCTTAGAAAACAAGAAATTCAAGAAGAAGCAGAAGCAAACCTTGGAAGAATTGGGAGTTAAGAGGAAATCCTCAGGTCTCTTAGGATGATTACAATCTTGAGTTGAGATAAGAAAAGTCATAATCAATAAAGAATCAACAAGAAGCAGAGATAGAAGAAAGAAAGAAAGAAAGAAACAGAGAAAAGTTTCTTTACCAGGTTTACAGAACCAAACATCGTCATCAATGGTGTCTAAATGGTTTGGAGCCAAGAAATCGAACCATTTAGGAGCTCTAATGTGTTCGTAAAAGACATCTTCCACAAAACGAGAATCGATTCGCTTCCAATCGATCTGAGCAGGCTCCATTAGAGAAGAATACAACAGAGATAGACAGAGAGAGAATTAAGAGTTTATTGGTTGGAGAGAAAAAGAAAAGGAGAAGAAGAATGTAACCGTTGGAGAGTGAGCGTTACAAGCTCATGCACGTGGCTTTCTCTTGTTACCGTTGCAGCTTTATTTAATTACACCTCTCTTCTTTTTTATTTTTTATCCTTAAAATAGAAATCCCATAGCCAAGCCACGTGGAAAATAATGAGACGTAGGATTATATGACTTTTTTTTTCACAGATTACATCAATAGTATGGGCCTATGTATGTGCTCTACCTCACGCGTTAATTGGGCCATGTGGGCCCGGACAAATCAAATTGGCTTTAATCTAAAATGTTTTACAATTGATAAAAAAAAAGAAAAAAAAGAAAAACAAAGATGTCTGCATATATATATATATATTTATAATGATTAAAAAATGAATAATTTACCGGATTTAGAAAAAAAAAAATTGATTCTACATATATATATTTGTCTTTCAATAAATTTCAGTATTTGTATTAAAAGAAATAATAAGGGGAAAATGAATTTATGAGACAAACAAGCACAAAAGTCAAAGAAATAGAAAGGAGAAAAGCACAAAAAGCTCTTTGTTCTGTATCGGGTCGGGTCTGGGATCTATCCGCTCCAACAAACTTAAGGCCCAACTAGAGATCGGGTCGGGTCTCCCAGCAAGCTTCTTGGGTAAGCCTCCACTGAAAATTGAATTTATAAGAACTATTTCGACGCGCGAAAATTCCGAAATTATAGAGGGAAAGAGACCGCCACAAATCTACAAGTTGGATTCTTAAATTCCAGATTAGTCTTCTTGCTTTCGTTTCTCGAATCAATCAAGCTTCTTCGATTTTCCTTGCGTCTCTTCATTTTCAAATTGTAAGTTTACTTTTATTCATTTTCTCCAAAGTTTTTGCGGATCGGAATTAAGTAAAGATCCACTTGATTTGTAGAAGAAATGATCCTAGACCCAATTTTTATGGAATCAATTGTGAAACCCAGTTATTGAATCGTTGAATTGAGTAGAAATCCTAATTTTATGGGATCCTTGCAGATCCATTTGCGCTTCTGATTACAGCTTGAAGATGGGAGATGAAACGGTTGATGGCATCGAAGCCAAGTACATCTCTGGTCTCAGCACCATAATGGTTGCAACAATCCAAGAAGCCAAGGATCGAATATCTCAGATCGAGTACATCTTTTGTAGTCAGTTATTTCCAAATTTTCAATCTAAATCCAAAGCCTTGGAAAAAGTTTATTCAGAGGCTCGTCTTGCTGCTTGTGATTCCTGGAAAGAGAGAGAGAAAACTATGTTATCAAAAATTAAGGAGCTTAAGCTCGAGAATGAAGAAATTAGGTCTGAGAATCTGGCATTGATCAAGGACAAGGAGAAGTTAGCTGAAGAACTTGGTAACTCTGCTTGTTTTCCTCTTAGGCTGAAGAGTCTAGAAGACTACATTGATCATTTGAAAAAGAAGCTCAAGGATAGATCTCAGATAGTTAATGATGCTAGAGAATTACACTATAGGTTAGTCCAGTCGTTGCAGATTAAGGATTCGAAAGAGATAAACGACGATGGGATAAATAAGATTCTTTCGGAAGTGAAGAGTGTTAAGGTGAAGGCTGACTTTCTTCAAGAGGAACTTTCGAAGAAGACATTGGTGACTGAGAATTTGCTGAAGAAACTGGAGTATCTCTCTACAGAAGCTGCAGACAGCGAAAGGAAGGTAAGCAACCTTGAAGAAGAGAAACAAAGATTGACAAATAGGTTAGAGGTTTTCGAGGAGAATGTTGGTAGACTTGAAGAGATACTTAGGCTGAAGACTGAAGAGCTTGAGGAAGGAAGGATGGCTCTTGAGGTTTTGCAGGGTAAACTCAACTTGACAGAGAGGGAGATGTCGGAGTGTAAACAGAAGATTGCAGATCATGAGAAAGAAAAGACAGTGGCTATGGACAAAGCAAAGGCTTTGGGTGAAGAACTTGACGATATGCATATGCAGGCCAAACATGGAAGCTACTATGGTGACTTAGAAGCTTTACGTTGCCAGAGTGAAGAGAAATCATCTGAGTTAGCTGTGGAGATAAAGAAAAGAAAAGAACTAGAGAGTTCTTTCAAAAGGCTGAAGTCCCAATATAAGTTTCTCTGCAAAAGGTTTGGGGTTTCTACTGACAGTGTTCTTAACCAAAGCAGCCTTGAGGATGAAACTAACCAAATGAGGAAACAAGAGAAGCCAGCCTTCTCGAGTTGTAAGTATTACCAATCTCTGACTTGACTACTTTTAGCTAAAGATCATACTTCAGCTGCAGTTTTTTTACTCTTACTATTACAGCTCTTGAAAGGAAACACTCAGAAACTGTTGAAGGAGCAGCCAACAAAGTTAGAATTGGTACTGGCTTGAGTGGCAACTACTGTGAGAAAGATAGTATAATCAAACCGGTGCAGACACCTACTACTTCCATTTCACCAATTGTGTGGTCACCTGCTGTTAGAAATGACTCATCTGCTGCAAAATCTCCACAGCTTTGTGGATTAAAGCGTTCAGCTTCCATTTGGAGAGACACAAGGTCTCGTCAATCTCCTGGAGGCCAAGATCCTCATGATGATTTTCTAGATACTCCCATTGAGAAAATCAAAAGAGTCGCTGTGGAAGAAGAAAAACATGTTCCTGATGTTGCTACAAAAGATGATTCAGACGAAGAGACACAGGACATGAATCCTAAACCGAGTCCATCAAGGCAGCGAATTCAAGTTGCAGAAACGAGTAAAAAAAGTTTCAAGCATGTGGAGTCAGTGAGGAAAAAATCAGAGAGGGAGAATTTGAAAGGGATGGAGTGTAAGCAATGCAAGAAATTCTATGATGCTGTTCATCCTGAGAATGATGGAAATGGTAAAAGCTTGAGATGTGAGCATCATGAAGGTGTGTCGAGGCATCGTTACAAGTATGCTCCTCCAATGACTCCTGAAGGCTTTTGGAACATCGGGTTTGAATCCGAAATGTGATTTTGTATTTAATATTTAATATTCTTTGCACCTAATGTTTGGTTCTTTCGATAGAAAATTAGGAACTATCAATAAAAGTTGTTATATGCTCTTGCTTTCTCTAAACACTTGAGATGAGTTATTAAATCAAAGATCTAAAAGTCAATTCCTTTTGTTTTATAAGTTTCCAAGATTTTATTAACACTAGATTATTACCTGCGCATATACTATTAAATATTTGGTCTTAATTTTTTTTAAAGTAACTTATACTTAACATATTTTCCAAACATTGTAATTTATAGACTATATATTAGTTATTTTTTCAATAATATATGATTTTTATTTCAGTTTGAATTTTAAATAATATGTTTTTAGATCTTTATTTTTATTATTGATTTTCTCTTGTTTATTTAAGAATTTTTCTTATCTATATGTTTGTTCTAGATGATATGTGTAATCTCTTTCATACATTATTTTACAAAATATTTATTCATCCTCAATTTTCATACTCTTGAGACTTTTTATTTTTTTCTCAATTTACTATTTTGAGGTTTTAGATATCTTTCATTGAATTCATCTCCTTTTCCATGTTTAAAATTTTGTATGTTTTTGTATTCATTTTTTCTCAATTTTATATCCTCCCTTTTATTTTTATATAATTTTTTATCTTCTCGATTGTGTATTGAATAATTTTTTCATGGCTTATAATTTTCTCGGTTGAAGTTAACTTCTAAACTTATTCAATCTCATCATTTGTTATTTGTTACACTTGCATTAAAGTTTAGTTATCTTTATTTGTTTGAAAATAAAGATTAAATCATTAAAATAAAATAAAATAGAATGATACATTTTAAATCTTGTATTATATAATTTATATGTTTTAAATTGAATTTGAATTGTATTTACTTATAATAATTTTTAAATAGACAAATTCAAATTTAATAGTTTTTATGTATACTTAATAGTCAAACATTTATTAATATTCATTTAGGTTACTTGTTGTTTAGAAATATAAATTAATTGCTTATATAATTTATTTATGTGAAAAAATAAAAATTAAGATAGACCAATAAAATGAAGCTGATGTGTCATTTCTTGAAGAACCCCTTCAGGCTGATGTGTCATTATACGCAGAGCTCCTTCGAAATGACAAACACATTAATGCTATTCAACTACTTACTATAACAATATAAGACCATTAACAATGGTTATAAAATTAAACTACCTATTTTATCATTTTTAACACTCCACATCATCTTCTCTCTATTCCACCTAATAATTCAACTACCTATTCAATTTTTATAACTACAATAGTTTTGCTTAATAAAATTCAACTACCTACCCCATTATTTTTTATTTTAATATTCTTTTTTTTATTTATGTTTTGTGATTACATAATAGTAGCAATTATCAATTAAAACTAAACAAAAATTATGTTTTTTTATATTTTATTTATAATTTGAATTAACTTTTAACAAATAATAAAAATTTAAAAAATATTATAAAAGAAATAAAATCATGAAAATTTTGGTATTGAATACAGGACACAAATAAACACACGATACAACTAATAAAACATGTAAAACTAATAAAACACACATTAAATAATTAGTACAATAAACCCAACTCACAAACAATAAAATTTTAAATCACACACAACAAAAACTTAAAAATCTCTTTAATCACGAAATTTTGATCTAGGAGGGCCTCTATCTGCTTGCAATGCGTGATGCACATTGGAATCACACAATTTTGATCTAGCACGCACGACTTGCAAATGAAGGTAGCACCTCGGTTGAGAATGGTTGCGGTGTAGTAGACCCACTTGCCTCGGATTGATCATAATCGGTCCAGTTTTGAGCATATGTATCTCTTTCATCCTCAACAATCATATTATGCAATATGATACATGACCTCATAATGATAGCCAAATCAGCTATGTCCCACATGCGAGCTGGTTCGCGAATGATTTTAAATCGAGCCTGCAACACTCCAAATGCATGTTCGATGTCCTTCCGGCACCCTTCTTGATGTTTTGCAAATAACTTGTCTGGTTCACTTTGAGGAAGTCTAATTGATTTGACGAAAGTCGGATAAGAAGGATAAATACCGTCAGCTAGATAGTACGCCATATTATATGGACGTTGATTCACGAAGAAGTTCACTCTTGGAGTATTTCCTTGTTCCACATCATCGAACACGGGTAAGCGATTTAGAACATTGATGTCGTTCAATGTGCACGGACACCCAAAAAATGCATGCTAGATCCATAGATCATGAGATGCAACTGCTTCAAGAATAACAGTAGTTGTTCCCTTATCTCCCCGAGTGAATTGACCTTCTCACGTCGTAGGACAATTTTTCCATTCCTAGTGCATGCAATCAATAATGCCAATCATCCCCAGGAAGCCTCGAATTTCACTAACATGGAGTATTCTTTGTAGGTCATCTTGATTTGGAGCTCTAAAATACACTTGCTCATACAAGTGTATGATTCCCTTACAGAATCTACGCAAGCACTCCATTACTGTTGTACCTCCTATTTTGATGTATTCATGAACCGCGTCGGCCGCCACACCATATGCTAACATTCGCATTGCCGTGGTACATTTTGCTAGTGGAGATATACCTTCTTTTTTTTGCTGCATCAAATCTTTGAGTGAAGTAGTTGTCACTGCTTGATAGGTCCGTAACGATCCGAAGAAAAACATGTTTTCGCATCTGAAATCGCCGACAAAACATTGCATCGTCATATGTAGGTTGATTGGAAAAGTAGTCGTCAATTAGCCTCTGGTTTGCTGCTACATTATCTCTGTTGAAGTATCTTCTCTTGCTACTAGATGCCCGTCATTCCTCTATTTTCTGTCGACGCTCCCTAAACTGGTTAAAGATATACTTCTCTTTAATTTGAGACTGCCTTTTGTAAGCTTCGATATCAAAAGGAAATTGTGATGGATTCATTGATATTTTCAGTAAGATGATATTATTTGTATTGATACTTGAACGAAATAAAAAGTCTCCATTTATAGGAAGTTAAGTGGCTGAAATCGACGGATTCCAAACATATTATGAAATATAATTAATTAATATATAAGAATTGAATTTATATTGAGTGGTTCATATAAGACGAATTCAAAAAAATAATGGAATTTAGTGAACTAGTAGATAATGATTGGATTCTTCATTTAAAAGCCAAAAGTCATGGATTTCTTTGACGAAAACTGACATAAAACATTATTAAAGGAGAAAAAGACAAACAAACATTATTATAGCAGAAAGCAACAAACACACATTATGAAAGCAGAAAGCAACACACACACATTATGAAAGCAGAAAGCGACAACAAATAAACAAACACTTAATAATAATTAATTTCCAAATAGATCGTTGCTTAACTCGTTAAACAGCTTTTTGCTCTGGTCATCGAGATTATCCTTTTCACTTAGCTTAATCCACATCTTCATCTTCTTGGCACGAGTTTTTTTTTTCATCAAATTGTTTGCCTCCTCTTGCGTCTTGACTATTTTGTCTAATCGTTCAATCTCTTGATTCTTCAAGTCTTTGTATTCAAACCAGTCTTCGTTGACTACCTCCAAAGCTGCTTCCTTACTTTTTTTTTACCTTTCTTTTTTGCTGCTTCCCTCCCCATTGGACGAATACTAGATCCTACAGAGTTGGAGTCGCTTGCATCACCCTCGTGAGCTCTCTTAGATCCACTTTTTCTAGATCCAGTATTTGCTCTTACCTGACTTTCATAACGTGGGTGATCATGGAGAGCGGCCCATTCAGACATTAAATTAAAATGTCAATTTCTCCCACTTTCATATAGCTCATGCGCTTTCGCCAGTACATCATTCTCTGACCACCCACATTGATGCATATGCTTAGCGTTATCGTAAGCGCTAGTCCATTTCGCCAATTTGCCGTTGATGTAGTTGAAATGATTTTTGCACGAACGTATGTCACGAAGGTGATCAAATGAGCAATGCTCATTACTGTAGTCAGCAATCTTACCCCAAAATGATTTACTTTTTTTGGTTTTTGCCAACAACACTGTCGGTTCCATATTTAATCCACCCACTTACTAGCACCAAATTTTGTGCAGTGTTCCATTTGGGATTTTTTTTTGCGAGCAGGAGTTGAATCATCTGCATCTGGAGTGCCTTCATCAACATTACTCATGCCTCCAAGAGCCGTTTGTGTAGAATATCCGGGAAATTCAATTGGTCCAACATTTGAAACATTTTCATGACCTGCCGGAGTAGAAGAATAAGGGGGTGCTTGAGATGGATATTGCATCATCGATCCATAATATGGAAAATAGGTTGGAACAGATGACGACATGAAACAATTTGGTGGAAACCCATAATTTGATATATTTTGAGATTGGTTGGAAGATTGGTTTTAAAAATAATAATTGTTAGGATTTGGATAGTTAAAAAGATAATTAGAAGAATTTTGGGTGTTAAAAGGGTTATTGTTGAGATCTATTTCCCTAACAAAAAAAAGATATCTGGATAAAATTATGTTTTTTTTTGTGTCAATCAAATAAAATTACACTCTATTTATAGAGTATAAAAAATAATGAATTTTGATATATATATTTTTATTAAAAAAAATTATTGGATCTTCAAAGTTCAAATTATTTGGATAAGATAATAATTGTTCTACACACGTAGGTTCCTTATACTTTTGTTTGGTCCAATTAAAATCAGCCATTTATATCTTGTGGCCCCATTTTTTTAATTTCAACTAACTTAATTTTTTTAACTAAAATCAATACATGTCATTGCATTTCTTTGTTAAACAAAATTCAGTCACCTAATTGTGGGGGTTCAATCATTTAAAATAAGAGTCAACCACCCCTTGTGAATGGTCTAATATCATTAAATTATAAATTCCCAAAAGGATGAAAATTTAAACTTGTAAAACTTTCGGGCCTTAACTGTAAGTATAAGAAACCTTATGTATCTGCCGGGAAAAAAAAAAACCTTGTGCATCCAATTGAGAAAAGAAACAGATATTAGACTCGCAACAATCGACTTTCTGATTCCGATTCAATCTCTCCGATCGTTTACTTCCCGTTTCCGTCTTGTCCGACCTCTTTCCGACGACTTTGACCGGAAATCAACGCAGGTAACAAGATCTCTATTTGATTTTTTTGGTATTTTTCGTTTGTTTCTCTGATTCAATTGTCTGTGGATCTTAATTTTATGAATTTTCGATTGTTTCCGAGTCGATTGATTATTGTAACCTAGTTTTTTCCTGCCCCCTACAAATTTTCTTCTGTCGCTCATAGTAAAATCTGGATTTTTGTTGGTTAATTTCTGAGGCTCGATTTCTATATTTGTTTTTCCAACATTAGTTTGCCTTCATCATAATATCATAAGCGTTTGATAAGAGAATAGGTGAACTTTTGTTACTTCTATAGAATCGAAGATTGTATCTAAAAATTTTGAGAGCTTTTCTGTTCAACAGTGACTTCTATACGAAAATTGCAATGGATAAGGGAGCACCTCCTAGCATCTTTGTGAATGATGGGTCTTTCATGGAAAGATTTAGACAGCTTCAACAAGAGAAAGATAAAGACAAGGATAAGGTTGCCCATGTAGAGGATTCTAAACCGGTGAAGATAATATCTGGGATTTCAAATCCCAGACCTCCTGTTAACAAAATTTCTATTGGATTAAAGACCAATGATACCCAGAAGAAAGGTGGTAAGCTTGCTTTCAGCTTGAAGCAAAAGTCTAAGCTTCTTGCACCTCCTGTGAAGCTTGGTACAGAAGAAGATGAGGATGAGGAGGATGCCAAAGATGATCAAAGCTTTGGATCTGCCAAGCGTCAAAAGTTAGAGCAGGGAGACACGCCTGTAAAGACAACAAAAGTATCAGATGTTGGTAATGGCTGTTTATATAAATATATCTGTGTTTGAGTGGGACTTTGTTGAAGTCTCTGTGATGGTTCTACTTATCTGGCTTTTTTATGGTTCCATATTCACGTAAGGGGTTCTCTCTGTTCCATTTACTAAGTGCTCTAGGAGAGTTATGAACAGTTATGCCATATGATGTCTAGAGTCCTTAGTTTCCTGTCCCTTGTATGTCGTTATCGATGAATCTGTGTGTCTTATCTGAAAATGAGGAAAGCCTATGAACCCTAAGATGTCAAGAGTCCCAAGTTCCTGGTAGTGAATGTCTTAATTGATGAAGCTGCGTTTTTCGTCTGGAATGGAGAGGACAAAACAGTCTGGAAATTTATTTGTTTACTTAAATGCAGTGTCTTCCTTAACCAACAATCCAATTGCTGGAAAGATTTGGAATATCTGGCACGCCTGCTACGAGAGTGATTTGCATTCGTTGTTCATGGACTCAGTATTAATCAGTTTTATAAGTGATATGCAGCACCATGTTCGCCCAGTGATCCTACTGTGAAGAAAGTTGCTGATAAACTTGCAAGCTTTGTTGCTAAGCATGGAAGGCCATTTGAGCAGATTACACGGCAAAAGAATCCTGGGGATACACCATTTAAGTATGTATTTCGTTGCTTTTGGAGCATCTACAGTTTAACGATTCTGGATTCTCTCTTTTATACGCATACTAAGTTGGTACTTGTGTCTTGTTCCCAACCAGATTTCTTTTTGATGAGAACTGTGCGGACTACAAGTACTATGCATTCAGGCTGTCTGAAGAGGAAAAATCTATTTCACAAACCAAGGAATCGGGTGTACATCATAGTGGTAAGTTTCATACAATATGAATTTATATATGTTCTGTAGTATGTGAGATAATGTGAGGCCACCCTTCCTGCTACCATATCTTGCTGTATTCTTAACGCCGATTTGCTTCGGTTTATCTTTCCAGATGCTGCAGCCCCATGGACGTCCACATCAGCAGTCACTGTGCAAAAGCCGGCTCAGCAACAAACTGGCTATCAGATCCCTGCCTCAGCTCTCTATAATTCTCCTGAGGAACCTGGAGCTTCTTCTAGATCTGCTCACGCATCAATTACAAGACCTAGCAACAGTATGTTTGTTAGCCTTTTATCTGCCTAGGTTCCCTCTAATTATTAGCATCTAGCTTTGATTGTGGGTTACATGTGTCTATGTTGCAGGTGACTCCGTCAGTGGCCCGAGGGGTGCAGACCCTATATCAATGATGGAATTTTACATGAAGAAGGCTGCCCAAGAAGAAAAAATGAGACGTCCTAGGCTGTCAAAAGATGAAATGCCCCCACCAGCTTCACTTCAAAGCCCATCTGGTGAGAATGAATCCTATTGGTATATCTGGTTTTAGGCAGCTGTGATTTCTTATCACAACCACCTTTGATTTCAGTGACTCCCTCCACAGACCCTGGAAAGAGAGGTCATCACATGGGTGATTATATCCCACTTGAGGAGCTAGATAAGTTCCTTGCAAAGTGTAATGATGCAGCTGCACAAAAAGCCACTAAGGAGGCTGCTGAGAAGGCTAAGATCCAAGCAGATAATGTTGGACATAAACTCTTGTCAAAAATGGGTTGGAAAGAAGGTGCTTACTTGCCTCACTCTATCTGTAAACTTGTGCCCTTGTTACTTTCTGTATCTTGTGCCTTAATGGAGACAAGGAGCTTAGAAAATTGGAGGAGTGGATTACAGGTGAAGGTATAGGAAGCTCCAGAAAGGGTATGGCAGACCCTATAATGGCTGGCGATGTAAAGACAAACAATTTGGGAGTTGGGGCTTCTGCTCCGGGAGAGGTTAACCCTGAAGATGATATATATGAGCAGTACAAGAAGCGCATGATGCTGGGTTACAAACACAGACCCAATCCATTGGTACTTTTGCCATCTTTAGCTCTTTCTCTTTGTAATAAAAACTTCTCTACTCACCTTTTGTCTCAATTGTTCTGCAGGGAAACCCAAGGAAGGCGTATTACTAAGGATCAATCAACTTGCTGCTCACAATCATGAGCTTTCTCTCACCTCAGCCTCGGCTGTGCTATGTTTTTCTATTAAAAAATAATGTTAACGGTTTTAGATTGCTGATAAAATTAAACTGTTGGTATGGATTGGATCCCAGTTTGAACTTGTGATACAGAAGATCCTTATTGGAAATTTCGAACGACTGATATTTCGATTTGATTATCATAACTTTATTAATGTTTTGGAAGGCTGGTACATAACACACTAAACGACGTATGTATTAGAGTGAAAGGTAAATGAAAATAAAAGGCAATGTGTCTTTCCTAGTTAATGACATCGCAGGGAGGGAAATTAGCAGAGCATCTCTGAGGAAGTTGAAGAGCCATGGAGCGGTCAATGCCAGAGAGTGGAGGTCCATTGGCAAGGAGGCAAAGACAAGGACGACCAAGTGTGACAACTGCTGCGCAACACATTTCGGTAGGTGGGATCGGGCTAAAGGGAGCTACTGCGGCTCTACATGGTATCAGCTGCACAAGCGCAGAGAAGAATGTTCTGCTGCATCCTCCCACTTCTTCCTCATGCAACATGGGTGGAGGTGGTTGCAGTGAGTCCTCTTGTTGTGCAGTGACTCTGGTAAGAACGGTTATGGTCATGAGCAGTGCCATTGCTAACCCAACTCCCATAGCTTTTGTCATCATGTAAAGAAAAGAGTGATATTAATGAGATGATGCAACGACGAGATGATGCTTCTTTATATATACATACATTCTATGAAAGAGTGTCAGGACATGCTGTCTCACACCTCTCTCCTACCTCAACCAAATAGCCTCACGATTACTCCGTGTGTTTCCCACTCTTCAGAGCTTTAATCTTCGACCAAGTTCACAAAATTTGCAACATCTCTATTTGCCAAAATGATGACAACTTGTCGTGTTTGTTTATTTGAAACTTATACTATTGTCGGTTTGATAGGTGAGATTTGAGATTACAAACAGGTAAAAGGTAAGAGTTTGGTATTACCTATGGTAAAAAGATTTAAAAAATACTGTAGGGCAGTTAAATATAGAGGGTTCAAATAAAGCCCAAACAAACAAAAGCCCAAAGGGAGTTTCTCTCTCTTTCCTAGTACTCAGCTCTAACACATAGAGAGGAGTCAGAAAATCATCAGCCGCCTCTTTCACTTCAACCCTCCTTAAACCTCATCTCTTTCTTACTCCGCCGCTCTCTCCGTCGTCTCCTCCGTCACACCATTTCTCTTGACTCCTCCAGGTAATTCCCCTACAGATCCTCTTCTTATACCTTTTGTCAGTCTTGCTAATTCTACTTCCTCCATCTCGCTGTTGATTCTGTATCTGTGACTTTTTCCCCCTTTTTGGATTCTATTGCTCAGTCTCCTCTGTTTCCATCTAATCAATGATATTACTCTAATTCAATAATATTTGAATCGTTTCTTTATCCTAATCTGTTCATTGCTACTTACTTATTTGAAAACCTCTTCTCATTTTTTATCCAATAGTTGAAATGGCTGGGAAGTCAAACAAATCAAAGGCCAAGAGAGCGGCTCAGAGCTCTAACACCAATTCAACTGAACCAGCCGTTCAAACCGATGCTCCTGTTCCTGTTCCAGCTCCTGTTGCTGCTCCCGACAATGGCACCATCAATGCTGTTGACTCTGTTGTTGACTCTGCCGCACCTGAAGCCAATCAAGTTCTTCCTCCGCTTCCTAAAACTGAAGAAAGCGAATCACAAGTAACTAATAACGATTACCAACCCAAACAAGGTTAGCTCCAATGCTTTTTTCTTGTATGTGTCCACATAAGCTAAGCAGATTCATCCACTTTTAACTGTTTGACTTTCGCAGGTGAACTCCGTCTTTATCCTGTGTCTGTCAAATTACAAAGTGGCGGTAAAATGGAGCTACAGGTGAGTTTAACTCTGTTTCTCTGTTTTTTTTTTCATGTTTGTGTATTATTTTTCAATTTCTTCAGTGATTTAATACTTGTAAATATTTCTGTTTTTTTTCAGTTGAACCCTGGAGATTCTGTGATGGATATAAGGCAGTTCCTCCTCGATGCCCCAGAGACGTGTTATTATACATGTTATGAGTTATTGCTCCGCAATAAGGATGGAGAGACTCATCATCTTGAAGATTACAATGAGATCTCTGAAGTAGCTGATATCACCATTGGTGGTTGCTCCTTGGAAATGGTTGCAGGTATACTAATTCCATCTTCCCTTCATTTTTTTTTGGATTGAGACTAATTACTGAAATTTTGACTTGTTGTGTTTATATCCACAGCTTTATATGATGATAGATCTATAAGAGCGCATGTTCACCGTGCCAGAGATCTCTTGTCTCTTTCAACACTCCACTCTTCGTTGTCCACAACGCTTGCCTTGCAGTATGACACAGCACTGAACAAAGTTCAGATTCCTGGAGGTTTCATATTTGAATCTTCTTCTCATTGGTGTTTTGCTGTCCCTTAATTGTGAAGGATTTAATTCTCGTTTTATTTTGAAACAGATAAGCCAAAATCTGATGTCTCTGAGCTTGAATGTTTGGGTTTCATGGAAGATGTGCCCGGCTCTCTCAGGAAACTAATCAATTCTGCGTCGGAAGAGATCAAGTGTGTGGAGAATATTATATTCTCATCGTTCAATCCTCCTCCAAGCCACAGAAGGTATACATCATTTAAAAAATAAAACTTTGATTAGGCTTAAATGTAACATTTGTATCTCATGATTTCCTTTGTGTCAGGCTTGTAGGAGATTTAATCTATTTGGATGTTGTGACCTTGGAAGGCAACAAGTATTGCATTACGGGTACCACAAAGACCTTTTATGTTAATTCGAGCTCTGGGAATGCTCTTGATTCAAGGCCAAGTAAATCTGGACTTGAAGCAGCTACTCTTATTGGATTGTTGCAGAAACTGAGCTCTAAGTTCAAAAAAGGTGGGAAACAGTGTTTACGTAATTTTTCGTAGTAAATTCATTACCCTTTTTATTATGTGATAAATATCATCCAATCTGTTGATTATACTATATTTTTTCTTTGATTTTGAAGCTTTCCGTGAAGTCATGGAAAAGAAAGCATCTGCACACCCGTTTGAAAATGTTCAATCGCTTTTGCCACCACACTCATGGCTAAGACCTTGCCCTGTTCCTGGTGAGGATGACTTTAATAGCATTTGAGTTCTCATCCGTTTTGAGTAGACGTAACTTGTTTATTATAGTATACTTTTGCTTGCTGCACAGTAGTATAGTTTAGTATTGTGGCTCTTTTCTTCTGTGGCCAGCTCAACTGTTCTTTTAGAGGCCATTTCTCCTCGTGATAATGGTTCTGATATATTCACATGGCACCCATAGAAGTAGTGGGTCGAAGGTTGCCTTGATCTTGATTTCATAATACGTAATAAGTTCTTGTTGTATGAGATTGATAAACTAGGAAATCGAAATTAATCGGCCTTTGCTTCCCATTTTCCAAAAGATACACTTGAAATAAGATTCATTTCTCTTATATCTAAGCATGGGCTCTTGTTTCTGGACTCAGATCATAGGCGTGACGCAGCGAGAGCAGAAGAAGCACTGACCATTTCCTATGGTAGCGAGCTGATTGGTATGCAAAGAGATTGGAACGAAGAGTTGCAATCTTGCAGAGAGTTCCCTCACACTACTCCCCAGGAGAGGTATATGTGATATTTGACTACAGTGATTTTTCGGTAGCATGCAATTTTTTCTTGGGATTCTGTTCTTTTTCTAGATTGCTTCATTTATTGGAAATTTTCTTCTTTGCAGGATCTTACGTGACAGGGCTCTTTACAAAGTGTCTTCTGACTTTGTCGATGCAGCGCTTAACGGAGCAATTGGTGTAATCAGCCGATGTATACCACCCATAAACCCAACTGATCCAGAGTGTCTGCACATGTCAGTGTGATTTTTTTTTTTTTTTTGGATAAACATGAAAAAATGACATTATTTTGATGTTTACATGTTTGTGTTTGTGCAACCTCTTTTCTATTCTGAACACTTGTTATTTTTCCACTCCTGGTTGTAGGTATGTGCACAACAATATCTTTTTCAGTTTTGCTGTTGATGCCGACATTGAACAGCTATCCAAGAAACGTCCATCAAACAATCAAGGGACTGATAAGGTGTCCTCAACTGAAAAGGTCTCATGCCCAGAAGGAACCTGCGATGGAGAAAATAATGAAGAGCTTAACAGCAGTAATGAGGCGACAGTTGTTGAAAATGAGCAGGCGACATATGCCTCTGCAAACAATGACTTGAAAGGCACCAAGTTATATCAAGAAGCAGATGTCTCAGGGTTGTATAATCTGGCAATGGCCATTATTGATTACAGAGGTCATAGGGTTGTTGCTCAGGTTTGTACTGATACTGGAATTGCCAAGTCCTTATTCTTGAGAATATCTGTATTTTGCTTCTCTGCATTTTAATAGCATCTTTCCAATGTGTGTATTTTAGAGTGTTCTACCGGGCATCCTTCAAGGGGATAAATCAGATGCGCTTTTGTATGGTTCAGTCGACAATGGAAAGAAAATATGCTGGAATGAAGATTTTCATGCTAAGGTAAATGGATAGTCTGTCTTGCTGTTATAAGACTCTGTTTGTCCTAGCAGAACCGTTTTTAGTCCTGATTTATTCTTTCTTCAGGTGCTAGAGGCTGCAAAGCTTCTTCACATTAAGGAACATTCCGTTGTTGATGCTTCCGAAAATGTCTTCAAGTTGGCGGCACCAGTAGAGTGCAAGGGGATTGTTGGGAGTGATAACAGGCATTATCTCTTGGACTTGATGAGAGTGACGCCTCGTGATGCCAATTATACGGGTCCAGAGTCACGCTTTTGTGTCCTAAGACCAGAACTGATCACATCATTTTGCCAGGTACCTATTCTTTATTCCTTAAGACGCATATTCTCTTGAGTTTCTCTTTGACAGTATATTTTCATTATGAAGGCTGAAGCTTTGGAAAAATCAAAATGTAAAACCAAGACTGATGAAGGGGCGGATATCATTTCTGATCCTTCTAGTGTTAGTGTTGATGCTTCTAAAGATGGTGATGCACTGACCCACGCAGAGGAAAATGGGGCTTCAACTTCTGATCAGGTATATGTTTCCCTTCTTGCTCCTCTTAGATATGTGCATTAAGCTTATTTAGTACTGATTGGCTTCTATATTCCATGGGGTTTTGTATGCTGATACTTAGCATTTCACGCCTGCTTGATATACCCTGTTTCGTGTGTGCATTGGCTGCTACTTGTTTATGGGATGCTGTGTCTCACTTTCAGCTTTCATAGACATAGAAGTTTGTCTCACTTTCAGCTTTCATAGACAAAGAAAACTGTGATCGCTGATATTCGTGAGTTTTCTACAGAAAACTACAACGGAAAAGCAAACTGAAGATTCTGCAGCCGTTTCTTCTGAAAGTTCCAAATCATGTGATGAAATAGCCTTTAACCCCAATGTCTTCACTGACTTCACATTAGGTGGCAATCAAGAGGTAGGCTATGCTGCTTATAGGTTATTTGTTGTCTGATCATCCTTAAAATTTATTTAACTGATTGTCTCTTCTTTTTTTTGGTTAACCAGGAGATAGCTGCTGATGAGGAAAATGTGAAGAAAGTTAGTTCATATCTTGTGGATTTGGTACTTCCAAAATTCATAGAAGATCTTTGCACTCTTGAAGTTTCTCCGATGGATGGTCAGACTTTGACTGAAGCACTCCATGCTCATGGTGTTAACGTTCGTTACATTGGAAGAGTAAGTTGTCATCTGTCAATTATCATTTTGCTAGCTATCTCCATGCGAGACTTTGTTAACAGTGGCTGTACATAACCAGGTCGCTAATGGGGTGAAGCATTTACCTCATCTGTGGGATCTTTGTTTGAATGAGATTACAATCAGATCCGCAAAGCACATTCTGAAGGTAATTCTGAATATTGTAAAAATCATAACACAATAAACATTGTTGAACAAGAGTTAGGGAAGCTTGTAGTAGGTTATTATTTTCTTTTCCCTGCGAGTTTGTTTTTCAAGATTTGAAGAATTGATGTTTGTTCATTGTTATTTAAAGTTTGTACATGGTTATGCAGGACATTCTAAGAGATATAGAGGATCACGATATTGGAGCAGCAGTCTCACATTTCCTCAATTGTTTCTTTGGAAATTATCAAGCTGCTGGGGGAAAAGCTAGCGCCAACAGCTTGCATGCCAAAAATCAAAAGAAGGTTCTTGTGTACTATCAGAGTTTTTTTATTTATTATAGTTCCATGTTTGTTCATCTTGTATGATATTTTAGTTCTTTGGAGCCGTCTATCAAATTTTCCCATGAAATAGATCATATTTTTTGTTTCTGATTGGTATAAGGTGTGAAACTGAACCTTGAACTTGGACAGGATCAATCCATCACCAAGAATGTTCAAGGAAGAGGGAAAGGAAAAGCTTCTGGAAAGAAAAGCCTTGCATCGTATATGATGGTTGACTCCAACATTCTATGGTCTGACATTCAGGAATTTGCTAAAGCCAAATATGAAGTAAGCTGTTTATTCATTATCTGAAGCAAACATTTATTTTCAGATAAGTTTATTTAATTCATTGTCTATGGATGTTTTGTCACCCTATTGAACCAGTTACATGTTTGTTTCACCTACTATAAACACCTAAAGCTAATACGAGCTTATTTTCAGTTTGAGTTGCCTGAGCTATCAAGAACTATGGCTAAAAAGATATCTGTTCTTCGTAACCTTTGCCAAAAGGTAAATAGAGACGCATTTAGTGTTTCTTCAGTATATAATTTACCAGGGAATCCCTGATTATGCCAGTTCATTATTGTTATTAACCCCTCTATTTTTCTGTTAACAGGTCGGTATCAGTGTTGCTGCTCGCAAATATGATTTTAGTGCAACCTCGCCTTTTGAAACATCAGATATATTGGATCTTCGGCCTGTAATTAAGCATTCTGTCCCTGTATGCTCAGAGGCTAAAGATCTCGTTGAGATGGGGAAGGTCCAATTGGCTGAGGTAGCTTTGTTATTTCACATTGCCTAATCTATCTGTGGTCACAGTTTATTGTGTTCATCTAGGCTGTTACATCTTGATAGTAGTGATACATCTGCTTGAATTCTTGCCAACATGTTGTATAGGATAAGATCGGGAGAACATTTTCATTATTTGGGTTGGCGTTCAACTCTTCAATAAGCGCTTGTTTTAGTTTGCATCAGTTGCACCATGAAAGATTCTTCTCATATTGTGACCACTGACCAAAACTCATTGTCTTGTATTACTAACATGATTAAACTTTTGTAGGGTATGCTTAGTGAATCCTACACGTTCTTTTCAGAGGCTTTTTCAATACTTCAACAGGTATGTGGTCTGCCAGTATATGCATCTTGTACTGTCAAAATATTTGTACACCAAAGGTGCTCATGATATTTATCTAATTTCAGGTGACTGGTCCAATGCACAGAGAAGTTGCAAATTGCTGCAGGTATGCTTCTGGCTGATTTTTGTTTTTCTGGAAAATTGTCCCACCGATCAGCTATTTGTGTTTTATTTAGGCTATTATATATGGTCTTCTGTTTACTTACCTGATTTTTGTCTCCCTTTGTATTTCAGGTACCTGGCCATGGTTTTGTACCATGCAGGAGATATGGCCGGGGCCATAATGCAGCAACACAAGGAACTAATTATAAATGAGCGATGCCTTGGTTTGGACCATCCTGATACTGCTCACAGGTATTATTTTCTTTTTATTTAAGTACTGTAGCTGGATTTAAGTTGTCAGCTAATGAAATTTCGGCATTTGACTTTAAACAAGCCTACTACTGAAATAAATTAAAGTGAATGCAGTTCCCTTCCTTAAATCATTTTAGTCAGAACTTGCAATGTGCTCCTTTTCTTAAATCATTTTAGTCAGAACTTGCAATGGGCTCCTTTTCTTTGTTCTGGTTTGATATAAGTCACTTACTTGGGTTATCTGAATTGCAGCTATGGCAATATGGCTCTGTTCTACCATGGACTTAATCAGACAGAACTTGCTCTACAGAACATGGGTCGAGCTTTGCTACTACTTGGCCTTTCATCAGGCCCTGATCACCCAGATGTTGCAGCTACATTTATAAATGTTGCCATGATGTATCAAGACATGGGCAAAATGGACACAGCTCTACGTTATCTTCAAGAGGCTTTGAAGAAAAATGAGAGACTTCTTGGCCCTGAACATATTCAAACTGCAGTATGCTACCATGCTCTTGCCATTGCTTTCAACTGTATGGGCGCATTCAAGCTTTCACACCAGGTATTAAGACTTTCGTAAGGCTTCAAGATCCTCTTATCTGTTGCACCTCTTGAAAGTTATTGTCCTGTTCTGGTCAGCATGAGAAGAAAACCTATGACATACTTGTCAAACAATTGGGAGATGATGATTCTAGGACGCGAGACTCTCTAAACTGGATGAAGACATTTAAGATGCGCGAGCTTCAGGTTTGATACAATGAGGAGAACCTCTTTTATTTACGTATACATTTTTCTTTATTATTTCTCTAATTTTCTGGTTGGATTTTGCATCAGATGAATGCACAAAAGCAGAAAGGACAGGCAGCAAATGCAGCCAACACGCAAAAGGCTATCGATCTCTTGAAGGTATCTTACTTGTGGCTTCAGCTTTTGGTGTAATAGAGTTGAGATATATATAATTAATGAAATCTTTTTTTCTGATTGGTTTGCAACAGGCACATCCAGACCTGATACATGCGTTCCAAAACGCAGCAGCTACTGGCAGGTCAAATGCACTGAATTCTGCAGTCCTTGGGGAGGCTCAACCTCGGGGCAGAGGTTTTGATGAAAGAGCAGCTCGTGCTGCAGCTGAAGTTAGGAAGAAAGCTGCTGCTAAGGGGCTACTAGTCCGACCCCAAGGTGGTGTTCCAGTTCAAGCCATGCCACCACTCTCTCAACTCCAAAACAAGATCAATACAGGAACCTCAGATTCTTCTGAAAAAAGTGGGGAAAATGGGGAGGCAAAGGTACGAGAGAAGAAAGAATCCTCTGAAAATGGGAAAACAGAGAGTCAGGGTCCTGCAGGATTAGGTGCAGGTTTAACATCTTTGGATAGGAAGAAGCAAAAAGCCAAAAAATAAAAGTAGGAGATTGAAGGAAATGGTGCTCAAAGAAAAGAGAGTTGCACACGATTCTAAGTAGTGAAGTTGGGTTTGTCTCTCGAAGTTGATAAACCACTTACTGATTTCATTACATGAGAAGACTTTTGTACCATACGCTTTGTTTTTCTTCCCATTACGTTTCAGTGATTTGGGTAAGTCGCCCTTCCAGCTATGTCTGGTTTTTTCTTTCCTTTTTCTCCTCTTCACTTTTCTGCGGATGTAATTTTATCCCACAAACTTCATTGGTTTCAGTAACTAGAATAAGCCACAACAATTAACGCTTATATAAGTTATAATTTAACCGTCTTTTTAGCCTTACTCTTTTGTGCTTTATATAAGTCTGTACTTGGCTTCTTGTGTTTTTGATGGTGACTAGATTAAAGTCACGAATAATCCAAAGGTGAATACATTAAGTTCAACCAACCATTAACGAATAAATGGATGAATTAAGTAGGGGGGTGTAGAATGCAATAAGGAACGAAAAAATAGGAAACAAAAGTCCTCTTGATTTGCTTAGCAATCTCTCATCATGTAAGTAACCGTTACAAAGTTAAGATAATTGAAAGGATCATTTAGGTTCATCAACCATCATGATGGTGTCCAAATGTGGCCTATAGAGATATTGTCATCGTCTAGAACCGCACGGTCTGGCCTAGCCCAAGTAGGGACCAAGTGTGTATAGTCCCATTCAAGGTTAAGTCTGCCACGATCCCCAGGCCTAGCTCGGAAAGCAATCGTGGTTTACTCTATGGTTGGCGGTTTAACCGCGGGACCGGTCTCTAGGCCAAAATGGTGTTATAGCCGGTCCATCTGGTCTATTACAATTTTACTTTCAATGTTTCTAGGCCCAGATAAGGCCCAATTGTCCACTTAGCTTAGAAGTGAGAGACGGCTAATGGATAATGTCGACACTTGATGATACCATAATACCTTCTTCTTCTTCCTTATCGACATTTTCACTCTCTCCGACAATGGCTACTTTCCTAACAGCTGTTGTTTCAATCAAACCAACAGTCTTCTCATTCCAGTCCGAATCCTTTACCTCATTGCAGACTCGGGGCAATGTATTCTCCTCCAAACCCTTTCCTTCTCTCACCGGAACCATACCCATCTCCCTTCCCCGGAGCTCTAGAACGAGATTCATTCCTTATGCGGTAATTGATACGGAAGAAAAAGTTGCTACTTTGGACCCTAATTCTGAAGCCTCAAGGCGTGTCTACATCGGTAACATACCCAGGACTGTGGACAATGAGCAGCTCACTAAACTTGTTGAAGAACACGGTGCCGTTGAAAAAGTTCAGGTTTTTATTCGTACTTCTGCTTCTTCTCTAGTTAGTTAGTTATCATCAAGTTTTGTGATTTGATTTTATGTTTTTGGGTTGATTTTCATTAGGTGATGTATGATAAGTATTCAGGAAGAAGCCGTCGATTTGGGTTTGCTACAATGAAATCAGTTGAAGATGCTAATGCTGTGATTGAGAAATTGAATGGCAATGTGAGTTTTCACTTTTCAATTCCTGATTGCTTGTCTCTATTCATTTGAAGTTGTAAAAAAAATGACAGAGCTTTTTGTTTGTTACTTCAGACCATTGAAGGGCGTGAGATAAAGGTGAACATAACAGAGAAACCAATAGCATCATCTCCTGATTTATCACTGCTTCAGTCTGAAGATTCAGCATTTGTAGATAGCCCTTACAAAGTGTATGTAGGAAATCTAGCAAAGAGTGTTACAAGAGAGATGCTTGAGAATTTGTTTTCAGAGAAAGGTAAAGTAGTAAGCGCCAAGGTTTCAAGAGTACCTGGAACTTCGAAATCCACTGGGTATGGATTTGTAACTTTTTCTTCGGAAGAAGATGTGGAAGCTGCCATTTTGGCTCTTAACAACTCTGTAAGTGCCTCAATTGTTTCATCTTCTTCACTTATAGAGTAGTCAAGAATCTTTTTGTTTTCTTATTTTGAGGATTGAACTGCAGTTGCTGGAAGGACAGAAGATTCGGGTGAACAAGGCTTAGTGTAAGCAGAGCCTTTTAGGATTATAAGAACGTGAAAAGAATCGTTTTTTTTTTGAGGAGTTTGTAATGCAAATCATTAGAGCATAGAATCATCTTTGTATTTATATCTATTCTAAAGTTGAGAAATGAAAGCATTTAGTTCTTTTCTCTTTACATGCCAATAAGCACAAGACTGAAAAGTTTAATCATTAGCCATCAGCTAGATTGTGGTAACTTAATGTTCTCTAAAATGTTAACTCATCGGAGATTGTTGGCAATCTGATCAGAGCCTCTCGACCAACGGCTCCGGTTCAAACCATCTTATATATTTGGATCCTTCTTCTACCTCTTCGACTCATCCCACCTTATCTTCTTTTCACGGCGAAGGAACAGAAAATATTCAATATTTATTTACTTGGATTTTTATCATTACGAGATTAAAAAACCATTCTTTACAAAAATCAGGCAAAGCCCAGAGATGCTTAGCTTGCCGTGTCTTCCTCCTTCCTTCTTCTCAGTTCCCAATCGGAGCAACAATTCTTGCTCAACAGCTCCATCTCGTGCCACCAGCGACTTCTCTGCTTCTCCTTCTACTCCAATCTCTCGCCGTCTTATCCTTCTCCGTCACGCTCACAGTTCCTGGGATGATCTTTCCCTTAGAGGTACTCTTCTCTTTCTTAATCCTTTTAATTTTCCCTCAAAATCCAATCTTTGATCTCTGTCTATGTTTCCAATCATGCTAAAACGATAGATCATGATCGTCCTCTGACTAAAACCGGACGAGCTGATGCTGCCAAAGTTGCTCAAATCCTCTCCACTCTTGGTTGGCTTCCCCAACTCATTCTCTCAAGGTCTTCCTTCAAAAACCTCAATTACCTCTAATTATCTGTTGTGTGGTGATTGAGAACTTGTTTTTGTGTTCACAGCGACGCGACTCGGACTAGGGAGACACTTAAGTCAATGCAAGCACAAGTAGATGCGTTTATGGAGGCAAATGTACATTTCATTCCTAGCTTTTACTCTATTACTGCTATGGATGGTCAAACCGCTGAGCATCTTCAGCACATTGTCTCCAAATATTCAACTCCTGACATTACCACTGTCATGTTAGTTACTTAAATTCTCATCACTCTTTTTTTTTTGCTTCATCTTCTTTGTGATGTGTTATGATTTCTTCTCTAATTGCAACACAGGTGTATGGGGCATAATAAAGGTTGGGAAGAAGCAGCTTCTATGCTCTCTGGAGCTTCTGTTAAGTTGAAAACTTGCAATGCTGCGTTGCTTCAGGCTTTTGGCAACTCCTGGGAAGAAGTTTGTAGATTCCACCATCCTTATTATTTAAGATATGCCTGAGGTAGCTTTTTCTTTGATTTGAAAGCTAATTCTTTCTTTTGGCATCATAGGCTTTTGCGTTGTCCGGGCCTGGTGGATGGAAACTTGAGGGTGTAGTGGCTCCATAGCAGCATCTGTGTGTTAGAGACTGGAACAGTCCAAAGCTTCAAGTTTACCTTTTTTTCCTACTTTTGCTACTTCAGTATGTCATACAGTAGATATAAGGTTGCAAAGGCTCATCCTTGTGTGCATTCCAAGTAGTTATGCTCAGTTAGTACTTGCTGCTGCTTGATGTATTTCATACACTAAAGACCTCCAAGTATCCTTGAAAAAGAATCAATACTCACCATGTGACCTGTAGTTATAAAGGTGGCTTGTGAGCTTAGCTAAGAAACTAGCACAAGGTAAATATGCAAATCCAGGAATTTTTTTATTGAGAAGAAGATCTCTCAAGTAGATACAAAAGAAGATTGCAACACATTTTCACTATATGATGCCAATGCAATTCAGGAAAAATGAAGAAACTGATGTAACATACTCGCATAATATCCGCATGCACATAGCGCAGACTATACCAGTAGTCAGTAGAAGAAGTTGTTCTGGAACAACAACCGTGACGGCTCCTTTTCCCTAATCCAACCTGTTGTACAACAATAGCAGTAAGATACAATGGACAGAGCTGGAAAATACAGGAATATGCAAAGCTAAAGAACCGTCTTTTCTGTATACTTTCCCCGGTTATGTTGCTACTGTGGGCTTTACGCAATCGATCGGATCATCTAGATATATTCTCCATCAGGAATCTAAGCAACAAGGATCAAAGCCTATTCAAAATGTTCTTCACATATGCTCTTACTTGAGCATTTTTGCCAGATCATAACTTATCAAATATATAATCACGTAACACTGCCTTTAAAATCGAAAAGCAACTCGAGTTTATATTAGTATCTTCACTATATTTTATTTTCTCAAGTTGCTATTTGTTCTCGTCCAAACCAAAGTAAAGCACTCAGAGATTATTCTTAGAATAATTAGTATTCATTCCAATAGTAAAACTTCAATTGTACTGCTAACCTGCCATGGCAGAATGATTATGCACGTATGGTTTTTGTCTCTCTCAACCATCCCAACTACTCTATCCAGCTTGGCTCTTTCGCAGGGTGCTTCAGATGCCCAGAGAGATCAAAACCATATATGCAATCATAAATCAAAGATGGTCTATTTCCCCAGTTTAAATAAAATAATCATAAATCAAAGATGGTCTATTTCCCCAGTTTTGTCTTTAGAGCATTTCATTTTAAAAAAAAACGAACAAGCATTTCATTTTAAATTATCAATGTGTATCAAATAAGGTAAATACCACAACGATTTGGTTTTATCATTTTTAGTCCAAAAGAACCTTGAAATATTAACAACTAACCAATTAAATTAGTTAAAATGCATATTTTTCATGGATAAATATGTTTTATGAAATGATAAAATTTCAAACTAATTATATAAAGAGAATTTTTTTTTCCTTAACTGGGAAAATTCCATGTCAAACTCCCCAAAGTAATATTTCAAAACCTATAAAAATCCGTTTTTTATTGTTGTTGTTGTTAATATCATTTATAAATAGACTAAAAATGACAAAAACCGTAATCAAAAGATTTAAACTCTATAAAAAATCATCTTTAAGTGAAACAAAAAGAATTTCTAAAACATTATATGAAAAAGAAGTAGGAAAACTGAAATCTTTTCATCTTTATTAAGAAAATATAAATATTTAGTTTTACAAACGGACAGAGTAATAAAATTTTGATATATGGGAAATCCACATCGAAGAAAACTATTATTATATATATATATAAGAAGCTTGATCTAAAATCTAAATCTTTATCGGTGAATACAAATCTAAGGCATAGAGAAACTAAAGCTCATGACAATTACAATGAGCAGTTCTATTCTTGCAACTAGACATTATAAAACCTTACAACAACAATGAAAAGATATGGAACATGAGTTACTACTTAACAAGACTGATTGCAGGTATTTAAAGACCCTAACTTTAGCTAATCAGCCATGAGAGAGTTAAAAGAGTTAGGTCAAACATACAAATTTCTTTAAATATCAAAATATCTTAGAAATATGATAAATTACCTCTAATGGTTGGTGGTAGCCATGTATTGTCAATGGAATAGGAGGAGGAAGTGTCGGCCGTGTAGAAACTTGGAGAATCCCCTTCACACGTTTGTTGACTTTGCGCTTTGGCTTCACACTTGATTTACGAAGTTTCTTGATCTTAGGATTAATTGACAGTAGTGGTCCTCTCACAATCGGTTTTTTTTTTGTTTCTCCTTCTTCATGGTAAGAAGACAAATCGACTACTAAGACTGATCGGAGTTATGGGTATTTTCCTAATTAGGGTTTAGAGGGAATGAAGAGTAGGGCTTTGAAACTAAAACTAAGAACCGGGTGGGTAGGAATGTTAATTTTTGGGCTACTTATAAGACTCGATTCTTTTCTAAATACTATAAAATTTTGGGAATCTCATGGTCAGACGTCAATACACAAATTAAAGTCATTAAAAAACCCTCCTAGGAATCTGATAAATCAATATTCACTATTCAGCTTTAAAAAAAATGCACAGTCTAATACACTAATACTTAAGATAGATGTTTACTTAGATCAGGTTCAACCCTCGTAACTGTGATGACAAGATCGTTGAGCAATGGTTCAACTGTAGTTATTTTTAATAGTTTTTGCTCTATCTCATTTTTAATGGTGTTGATACAACCAAAAATATTCAATCGCCAAAAAACATACCCATTTTGATACATTGTCTTCTTCAAATTAAGAATGGATTGGGCATAGTCCATACATTTAGAAACTATACAATTCTCCCAATCCCAAAATCCCTACACCAATAAGAAGTTTCATAAAAATTCATTGAAATATCAAACAACAACAAAAAATAATTTTGAGTGTTCCAAAAATCCAGGATTTTTTTTTTAATTGAGAAAGATCTGTCAAGTAGATACAAAAGAACATAAATCTAAACAATGTTGCATCAAATTTTCACTATATGATGCCAATGCAATTCAGGAAAAATGAAGGAAGTCTGAAGAAACTTATCTAAGATAGTCGCATAATATCAAGAGAGAGTTAATATCAAGAGATAGTCGCATAATTTTAGATCAAACTTTTTTTTATAGACAAATAGTTTTCCTCGATGTGGATTTCCAATATATCAAAATTTTATTACTTTATCCATTTGTAAAAATAAATATTTATATTTTATTAATAAAGATGAAAAGATTTCAGTTTTCCTACTCATTCTTTTTCATATAATGTTGTAGAAATTCTTTTTGTTTCACTTAAAGATGATTTTTTTATAGAGTTTAAATTTTTTTCATTACGATTTATGTCATTTTTAGTCTATCTTTAAACGATATTAATAACAAAAAAAACTTGGATTTTTATAGGTTTTGAAAGATTACTTTGGGTCTTTGGA
This sequence comes from Cardamine occulta, assembly GCA_028015245.1. Taxonomy (NCBI): domain Eukaryota; kingdom Viridiplantae; phylum Streptophyta; class Magnoliopsida; order Brassicales; family Brassicaceae; genus Cardamine; species Cardamine occulta. The sequence goes on from CM051378.1 coordinate 16,798,655, forward strand.
GTTTGACATGGAATTTTCCCAGTGAGTAACATTAGTTTTATGCTTTTTGTTTCTCAGATTGTCTTGCTTTTTATAACGTGCATTGTTCCATTAAATGCCATGATCCATATAATAGCATGCATCAATTTCATACAGACGTATATTTTACAATTTTGAATACTTCTATAGGTATGAAGCTAGCAATCTTGTGGAACTCCAAAGAAAAAGACGAATAAAAGTGATACATATATCGCACCTAATATTGAATTCTAAGATCTTCCGAATCAAAATTGGCCATATACATAGTTCGCATCTAACAGATTTAGTTTCAGAAGCAGTTTCTTTTTAAATTATTGCCTTGTCAATTTTTCCTATTAAGAACAGCCTAGTAATGTTTTTTTTTCTTTGAGAAATTCCCACTCCATTTTCTTAGAAAATAAACAAGTAAATACAGAAATGATTTTCCATCTAATGATTTGCAATCCATTTACTACGAACATATGCTAAACGTTTCGAGTACGATAACATAACGGAGCATCCAAAATGTTGATGAATCAGTGATATCCAATAGGTTGATATATATATATATATATATATTATACGATTTAATTTGAATCCAAGACTGGAGCTTTGGTGGGTGATTTTATTCATGTTAACTTTTTTGTGTGTGGTCAACTTTTAGAGTATACACGAATCCTCAGAGATTCCATGGGTTATTGTGTCTTGGAGAGTCAATGTTTTTCAGGGCTTTCCATACAACACTATTGCATTTGAATCCTGACCCGAAACCAACCTGCCTAACCCTATTTCCTCTTTTCATCTTGCCCTTGTGTTCCAAGTAAGCCAGCTCGTACCATATACTACTGCTTGATGTATTCCCAAAACGTTCCAATGTCCGACTTGATGCCTCCATATTCTCTTCCGTCAACTTGAGATCCTTCTGAATCTCATCAAGCACTTTCTTACTTGATGCCAATATGCATATATGCTCAAAACAAGGCTCAAGATGAGAAAGCGTTGTGATGTTTGCTTTGAGTGCGTGGCGAGCAACTTCCATCACGTCTCTAGATACATACAGTCCTTGTTTCCCATCTCTGTCTTCTCTCAACTCTATGCTCTTGTAACTTGTTTCCTCCATGCCTTTATGGGTTCTTACTAGCTGTTTCATTCATCAATTATAATGTCATCATCAGTCAAACCAAAGAACAAAGCAAGAGAAAATCCAAACTGTTTCTTCGTTTGTTATTATCACCTGCATAAGTTGGTATTTGGATCTCCATCTATCGATACGCCGACTAGAGAGCATAACTGCAGCTGCTCCCATCCGAAAGAAACAATTTGGTGGAATCAACGTGACGTCATTGCCTGAGTACCAAGTGAAGCTCACTATCTCAGTGCTCACCACCAAAGCGTAAGAGCCTTGATGAGCGTTCAAAAGATCTTTGGCTAAATCAATGGCTATGATTCCAGCGCCACATCCCATACCACCAAGATTGTAGCTCTCCGTGTTATGCCTCAGCTTGTAATGGTTAATCACCATGGCTGATAGAGAAGGTGTCGTGTTGAGGACTCCACAGTTTAGCACCAGGATCTTGATATGCTTCACATTGATTTTGGTTGCTGCAAGAAGTTGATCAATTGCTCCAAAGATCACCATTGCTGCTTCTTCACGGCCATCACGAAGATTGACCTTGTGACCAGGCTTGAACACCACTCTTGGCATATAGCTCTCTTCTCCTATGCCTGATTGGTGCAGGACTCTCCTTTGAAGCTCGATGGAAGTCTCATTGAAGTTACCAGACTTAGTTGCCAGCTCAATGAAGTCTCTTTTTGTGATCTGTACAATTTACATCTACAAAACAACAATGAGAAGGAGAAAGAGAGAAAAGAAAGGTGGAGAGGGAAGAGACATGACCTTGAGATGATCGGGCGGGCGGTAACATGAGAAATCTAGAAGGAAAACAGAGGAAGGAGTAAGCAAATGATAGAGGAGAAGGAGGAAGACAATAGATAAAGGAAAAGCCAAGATTGGGAGAAATCGAGAAGCAAAGATGAAGAGAAGGAGAAGAGGAGGAAGGAAGAAGCAAAAAGTATTTGAGAGAGAGAGAAGGTAAATGTATCCAAGCTTGACGTATCTCAAATTCACAGATCCGAGGAAATCAGGAAGGCTCTTGCTTGACTTTGACTCAACTTCACCATTCACCATCTTTGTTGCTTCTTTTTTCATTTTCACTAAGCATCAGAACCTTGGGGTATCTGTTTAAATAATCAAATAAAAATTAGTCATTGTAACTGAAAGATGGCTTCTTTGGTGCATGTCACCGTTGAAGTGGCGGGTTTTGCTGCATCATTCAGTTGGTGTGGTGTAACTAAACCAAAGCAGTTTTGACCAATGAGATGTATTATCCTCAGAATTTTGATGTTTCATCCCTGATTGTGGATTACATTTAAGCAGAAGAGTCAAACCATTTCATATAACCATAACATTCAACACAAAAATTGTACAGCACGTTTCAAACCATATCTCATCTTAACCTTACCAACTCTCACTAATTGAAAACTACTAAAAGTCTACCAAGAGATCTCTACTCAGACCAAAACTTCACAAAGGCTATCAAGAAAGATTTCAGAGCTGCCAAAAGAGGATTTGTTTCCCGTCTTCCCATATTAGATTCCCCTTTCCACGATTCACTGCAAAAAAAAAAAAAAAAAAAAGGTAAGGCATGTGAAATTGAAATCTCTGGAGACCCAAACACACAAAACCAGAAATTGAAATCTCTGGAGACCCCAACCCCTAAACACAATTGAGACTTTAGAGTGTGTTTGTTTACTCACGGTTTAATTCTGTTTAATGTTGCATTGTTTTCTTTCTGAGAGTTGGAACTATCTGAAGCGTCAAGTTTCCCTTTTTCCATGGTTGTCTTCTTCTCCACACTTGCGACTTCATTCCTGGCATGGATAGTCATAGTGTCCACTTTTGCTCTATCGTCCTTACAACTTCCCAACTGTTACATCGTTAAAAAGATTACAAAGTTATTATCCCTTGTGTGGATTGCTCATGTGCCAAGTAGTTTACTCAGTTTTTAATAACAATCAAATAACAACTTCTCATACATATTCACTCTTCAGACCTTAATGCTCACAGCCTGAGTATCAAAATTGACTACCTAAAAATCTAAAAATATTCAAGAGGTTAACTATTCCATCATTATAGTTCTTTAGCAACGATCATGAAATACTTTATCCTAAACTCAAATAGGAAGAATTAGGAGATGCTAACTTTGCATCCCACATAACCAAATAAGGACAACCATGAAGAATATTTTGTTCTTGTAATCAAATTGAACATTCCAATGTAAAAACAAACATATAATTGGCAAAGCTTACCTCAGTGCCAGATGTTGGAATTTTCTGTTCAGTCGTCAGAGTTCCATTACTAAATTCATTAGTCTCATGGATGCTGCCCATCAAAGCATTCACAACAACTGTTTCTTTAGTATCAGCACACCCAACATCTAAGGAAGCAGGATTTACAAATTTCTCTCCCACTTTCATTTCCATATGGCCAGAAGAATGATTTGGCATCTGACCAACAATGACTTCAGTCTCCTTTTCTTCAAGTACATCAGAAGTGGATGAAGAAATCTCTTCAAGATCAACAGGATTTACGATGCTGCTCTCTGTTTCCACCTTTGTCTCAGTTACTTTCCCACCATCACAAACTTTATCCAATTCACCAGGCTGTGCATCCAAAGAGTCCATAGTTGAAGTCACAGAACTTAATGGAAATGTTTCAACAACTGTTCCTTCTAGCATATCAAGTGCGCCTAATATGTCATTTGATGTGTTCGCAACTTCAATCCTTATTACTCCAGCATCATTCACTCTTTCATCACTGTTAACAGGTTTTGTGCCCTCTGTTTCCATGAAAGGTATTTCCTCAAATCCTTTGTCTTTGTTATCCACATCGAGTCCTTGATCATGAGGTTTGGTGGCAAAACTATCACACACTGTCTGCACTCTATTTTGTAGTCCTGTAGCATTTCCTTCACATGTAGATGCTACAAACTGAGTCTTGGATATGTCAGTAGAGTCCATTGACTGGTGTATGAGCCCTGCCCCCTCTTTAAAAACTTGATTTCCGTTCACTTCCTGGCAAATCAATATATCAGATCCTCCGTCTTCCGGGATAGCCTTGCTACCATTAATGTTATCCCCGTTTTCAGGTGACTTAGTCTTCCCATCCTCAGAAGAAAGATTATAACTTTGATCGGATGCAGAACGAAATCCTTCTGGGGACAAAGATAAAGGATGCACAGAACTTGACAGACTTTGATCTTGCAAATGGTTAGAACCATTTCCTCCAAAATTCAAGTCACCAGAACCAAGAACTCTATTTTCTTGAATAATCTCCCTAACAATCTCCCTTATAGTGTAGAAAGATCCACCAATCTCCTTATGTGTAAGGCTAAGTGAAGGAAAAGTCCCATTGTTTAGATTTTGATGCCTGAAAAAAATAAACACCAATTACAATAGCTGCGAAATTGAAAAGAAAATTTCAAAATTCTGACTAAGGGGAAGAGAATAAGGATAATACTTCTTAATAAAAGATTCCACAAGTGCCTTTCTCTCTTCTTTGGGAATCCGATTACGCGTCCTCTTGCCGACAGATTCGTGGGACTTAGCTAGAGCAAATATTTGCCCAGCACAAGTAGTCTTTAGAGAATGCATGTTCTCTCTTTGTCCTATTATATTCAGAAGAGCTAAAGTCAGAATCAGACAAGCACCCAAAAAATACTACAAGTCTACCAGATTAACAAAATTCTTAGGACAGATCCGTTTAGTTCATCTTTTCGATCCAGAGAAACATTACAAAGACACGAAAGCGAAATTGTTAATACATAAAAGAGAGGAAAATTGAAAAGCAAAAATTCCATCGATAAAGAAGAAGAATTGAGAAAGTAAGAACCTAGGTGCTTAGAAGTTGTAGGGTTTTTTACCTGCGACCGCGAGAGAGACAGAGAGAGATTAGAATTCACGAGTCATCTTTGCAAATGGACTAAACCCTACGCACTTACACTAGACACTGTCAGTGTTGGGAGGCGCTAACGGGAATTTGGGTAATTTTTTCAACTTTCGGGGCAAAATCGTACTTCTTCATTTTTTTCCTTAATTCTTTATTTATGTTTCAGTTTGACCCCTTCAAAAGTTTCAACTTGTTATCATACCCCAGAGGACCTTTTCTAATCGATTTAGACCCTCGCCGATTTCAGATGGTGAAAGAACGCAATTAAAACGAAGAAAGATATACACTATACTTAAACGTTGTACAAGTATCTTCATGTTTTTTTTTGCTAAAAACATAACTTTATGTATGACCAACATAAAGCATTTTATTGTTACTCGTAAGTTGTAGAGCTCTCAAGCCTCTGTCTCCAAGAACTGGATTAGTTTCAAGCGTTCTTCCTCCAACAGCTCAGGGTCTTCTTTCGTTAGTCTCTCCCGAGTTGCACCATCCACACTCGTTGGATCATCCACTATCTGTTTCATTGGTACATTACAACATTAACTCATCATCAAAACTTGTTCAACTCTATTATATTTTGAGACAGAGATATTTACTTTTACGTAATTATTGGTATGGCCATCTTTGTTAGGTCCTATAAACGGTTCAGCCTCATTGTGTGTCCATTGATCACCATTTATGATGTATTTATATTCAAACTGTCCTTCCTGCATTTCAGAATTGTGGCTGTGGTCAGATAATGATAACGAAAGCAGACACTGAGCCTTCCAATTCATTAAAAAAACTCGCAGGCAATTCTTTCTTTAAGGTCCACAAGCCTGTTCCCTTGTCCAGTGTTAGAGGTAGCCTCTGCATAAAGGAAAAAAAAATGGTCAAAAATAGAAGAAAAGATTTGAAATATATTTATATTACCAAATATTTTTGCACAATCATAAGACAATATTTTCATGAAATAGTATCTGATATGCAACACTCATCTCTTCCACTTTCTTTTGAATAGTAATGAGAAATGTGCATCCTAGCTTTGAAGCTTATAGTTTTAAGAGCAAGCCAACATAATACATATTCACCTGTCCCCATCCAATGTCGAGGCCAGATATTTCTACTGTGGAGAACCCCTTGTCTTCCAGTGTCAGAGTAACAGTCTTCTTCTTGAGTCCTGTAAGCTATCATATCCATAAATACCCGTAAACAGTAATCAGGAATCAAGGAACTAAGCAACAAGTGTTGTAACTTATACTAATCAATGAAATTGAGAACCTACAGACATATGTGCAAGTATTGTAAAATTTAAAAAATGACTCACAATATCAATTGTTGCATTTCTGATAGCATCCACCTTCGGAAAGCATGTTCGTTTACTCTGCAATAAATTTTCAAGAGACGGTTGTGTAGACCAGTGTTACGTGTGCCTTTTCATTTCACCAGCCATCGCAACATATCACATTAAAAATGTCCAACTGCTAGACAACTTGATGAACTAACCCAAGATTTTGTCTTTTGAGTGCTATATTTTCAGTATCCAAATCGTTTAGAATTCTAGTTATAATAATCATTGGTTAGGAGAAGAAGCAAGTTCCCAAGTATCCTCACAAAATATAACAGGCAGTAACACTATTGAACATGATTAACATGTTCGGTTACTTAATATAGGTATCGAGAAAATCATGTAGAGAACAGAAACCAGAAGTACATTAGTATCTTACCATAAGTATTTTATGAGCGTCCATGAGTTTATAGCCTTGCACCCAGAACATGTATGTCAACTGAAATTGAAATTAATACACCTTCTCAGTAAATGTATGTCAGAACAAAATTCAACAATTGTATATTTTTTCATTAGTCAACCAAAGAAGCACAAAAAAATTTGACAACTACTGTTAGCAACAGTCTTATATTTCTTCCAACGAACTGAAACATTGTTTCAGTATTGGAAAGCAATACATTTACGTTCATGGAAGACTCACAATGAAATATGTGCTACAGAAATAAAAGGGGGAAAGGAGAAGAGCACAGTAACAGGTTTCTGCAACATACCGCAACAGCAGGAGCCCTTCCCATTCCAGCAGTGCAGTGAATGTACGTAACTCCTCCATTTCGCTTAACAGCTTTGTACAGTGTACTAACCACAGCAGGAAGACGCATTCTCAAATCAAATGCATCAAAGTCTCTGTTACATCAAAGATTATAATATGTCAAGCCCCAGGTTGTGAGGGAGTGTGTTCGTTAAGGATTCTTCTATTCTATCTCATAGGCTTTTCATGAAGTCTATATAAGCAGTTAGAAAGGTATTGAAACGGAAACGATAGATCAACTCTCATAGTCTCTCCATCAATTGATTACGCATCAGCTAATATCCACATTTCACAAGTTCACAGTCAGATCATGAAAAAGCATAAAAACTGAAATCATGGCTTGTTGCATTACCAATTCCTAACCTTATTTCACAGCGAATATGCTCAATGTCATCATATTTCTTAGCATATGCTTGAATGCTGCGTATATCTACTCCAAAATATCTGGAAGTATACGTCAAGGCATTATGTGTTGCAGATCATTCTTGCTCGATCAAACAGAAGGACACTGGAAAAACCATAAACATGAACAGAAAAAAACAAAACGCTTTGGAAGGATACTCCAAGTCTGGATCTTGTTGCAAGCAAAATATGGTTTTAACCCCAATCTCACGAAGCTTGTCAACATCTTCAGGGGTCTAGCAATTAAAGAATGGAGATAGTAAGAAAACCAAGAAAGTAACATATTTACAAAAAAAATCATCATTTGACAGAATGATATAAAGAAAACCTGTAAGCACGATCCAACAATTAAATCTGGACGAAGAAAGGTGTAGTTCATTCCTAGCTCGTGCCTGTAAGTTAAAACTGAAATGAAAAACAAACAAAAAAACACATAGAAATGAATCAGTGACTGAAATGCATAAGCAAGGAGAACAAGTGAGTTTGCCAATAAACAAGCTTATGATTATTTGAGAGACAACAAGAAAAAGAAAAAAAAAACTAATCTAAGATGAAAAGTAAAAGTAGATTAGTTTAATTAAGTTTCTAATCTAGAAAAAAATTAAAGTAAAAGTAAAAGTAGAATCTAATGAACCAAATCATTATTCCAATATCAGACAACAACTGGTAGAAACTGTAAAAACGTATATAAGTATAATCTAAAACGTACCAGCACCCATAGCTTGAGTCATGTCTTGGCTATATTCATCAGATTTCTCTTCCTTGTTTGAAACACCACTCATCTCTGAGCTGGATTTTGCATCTGATACTGCCTATAACCCAAGGATTTTGACAAATTTCAAACAGAGCAAGTAAAAAAAATCCAACAACACTTCTATAGCAATATATATATAAAACGAATCTATTCAAACATTATCTGACCATTAAACTACAGTATAGAATCTTATAGAGGTGTATGTATACCTGTAAAACAAGTCTAGATTTTGGATCATTGGCTTTGATCGGCACCTGCAAAAAAAACAAAAACAAATTATAAAATGTAAAGAAGATTGTTTTTTTTTTTTAATTACTAGAGTAAATAAGTGAAGGAGATTGTACCATCATCTTCAAAAAAGACGAAGAAGGATCTCTCTGATTGCCTCCGAATCCCAGCAGAGGTGACACTGAGGATCTGACGATCAAACACAACACATAAATTCAAATTGAATCAAAATTCCCAAATCAACAACATTTTCATAAATTTCTGAAAGCAAGAACGGTACCTGGAAAGATTCTGAAGGCAATTCATCTCAGGAGAGAGTATAGAAATCAGAGGAAGCAAACGAAGCTAACTCACTCAGTGTATGTATGATAAAAATCTGGTAATTATAGTAATTTCAATTCAGGTCCCTTAATTGTTTGTGAGTGTGACTCTGACGGTCGCGAGAGTAAATTGGGACCCCACCGTACGCACCGGGAATGCAATCACTTTTGTTTCTTACGTAAAGTGTAAATATTATTTTAAAAAAGCTCAAACTTTTTAATGTGGATCAAAAACACCCTCTTAACCCCAAAAAAATTATAAATTACCACAAAATAGTCCATCAAATACTGTACTTAGCTTTATTGTGGTCCACATGATCTGATTATGTATGAATCGTCTGCCACATCAGCACCGTTAATTTTAAAGTGGGTTATTTTGCGTTCTATTTTGTTAGCGGTTTTTTTATTTAGGTGAAAAGTGAGAGGTTCTTTTTCCATATTTTCCGTTTTTCCAAGAGCTAATGGGGACCACTTTATATGACGTCAGTGTACGTCTGTTATTGTTACAAAAGATCTTCTCTACAATTTTCAACTCTGTTTTTCTTTTCATAAAGTCCCCAAACAGTAAAAGTCAATCAATTATGAAATCAAAGACTGTTCAAAATGCCAAAACAACAAAACGAATATGCAATAAATTTTGTTTTGAAGGCATAATCAGAATCATGAGAGCGTGAAAAGAAATAAAAAAAACATGCAATAAATTTTGAAGAAAAACAGAAAAAGTCTCATGGATTTTACATAAGCTTCTATAGATCCAAGTTCCACTTATTATGATCCTCAGAAGGAGTGGAGGAACCTCCAAAAAGACTAATCTTTGGTCTTCTTTGATCTTTCCCCATTGGTAACTTCCAAAACGAATCTGAGTTCTCGAAGAAAATGTATGCAGCCATGACTGATGCCATGAACAAGCAAAACAGCAATGCGTAAATTTGCCACTCTGCATATCAAACAGAGAGATATGAGTTAGAGAGACATATAAAACGTATATGTGCCAAATCCTATTTGCAGACAGCAACAAACCTTTCCACTCTTTTGGTACAGTGAGTTTGGTCACCATCTCACCCCATTCGCTCGAAGTTGTCAGTATAACCCTAAGCCACAAGTTAACAAAGAACCAAATAAGATAAGATCAATATTAGAAACAGTGCTATTTCTAAATCCCAATGATGAGACATAAGAGGTTTTGATTATCATTATCTTTTCAACTGATTCACCATACCTTTCACTAGGGCAGAACTCAAGTGAAGCAATGGATAGACCAGGATGTAGCCTCTTACTGTAATGGTAAATCTCCATTGTTTTAACTTCAGCAACAGATACATCTCCATCTTTGCCACCCCTACAAAAAAAAGGTGCAAAATGTGAGGTTTTCTTTTTAACCTTTCTTTCTATAAGAAGAAGCCTGAAAGCAATAACCAGCCTGGGATGAAAAAACACTCACAAAGCAATATATTTTCCATCCAAGCTCACTGCCATTGTCGATGCAGTCTTCTTTGACAGCTTCTTGAACCCAAGCTTCTTCCATGTACTAATGTCATAAACATTGACCACAGGCGTATCACCTGATTCCAATTGTTTAAGGTTACATATGATGTTATAAATTTAAAACACTAGTGATACTTGTAATTGATATATTATCTACCTCTTTGAGCAGCACAAAACAAAAAAGGTTTTGTCCCATCTTTAGAGAAACGGCACAGTTCAATGCTTTCATCCTGCAGACATGAAAGAGATCCATCAGTTTATAAGAGTATTTTGAATACGGTACAGACGAGGGAAAAAAAGGAACTCGAAACAAAGAAATCCATCAGTTTCACATACCCCACTACGTTCCAAAGTAGACAAAGGAAAACCATCTTCTGCCTTCCATATTCTAGCTGATCCATCAGTTGACGTTGTAGCTAAGAACTCTGAGTCAAGACTACAACAAAACATGCACATAATCAGCTTCATTTCACAATCTCCATTAAGTTATATTTGCGTTGTATGACCTGAGTCTACTAGCTCAATTATACTTGAAATTGAAAAGAATATAAAAAGAGGGATGATGAGAGAGGAGGTTCCGGCTGTTACCTAAAATCCATATCCCGGATGGATTTGTGTGCCTTTGGCTCATCCAAAATTACACGTAGGTTTGGCCACTCCATAATTCTAAGACATCCATCCTGACAATAGCTTACAGTAAGCAACAACAAAAATCGTCACAAAAAACGAAAGAACAAAGAGCACTTATTTGGTCCCTCCTTACCACTCCCCCAACAGCTAATTTAGACCCATCAAAGCTGAAAGCCATACACTTTTGTAGTCCAGCATTTTCGAGAGGAAGGAGTTCTTTGGCTAAGATCGTAATACCTTTTTCTCCTCCAACAATCTCAAACGACCTGAAAACCATATAAACTCTATTTACTACCATCTAGACCATAAACAAAATTTGTATAGACAATGAAGTAGATAGTATCCAAAACCTGTGGAAGTCAATTCCGATTCTCTACTATGCATAAAATAGATGGAATAGTAGAGTTGCAAAAGATTTAATCATAAGATCGAGAAAGTATAATAAAATTAACAATAGCAAGTCAATAAAATTAGAAACATTGTATGAGAGAAAGAAACGTACTTGCAACCACCTTTGGAGGTCGAGCATACAAAATAATCACCACCAGGATGCACTGAAACTGTCACAGGATCACCATCATTCTCTTCAAAAGTGTGTGTTGCCTATGGAAATCAAACAAAGAAGAAAAAAGTTGTTTTGCTTTCATTAGTTGACAGTAGTAAATATCAAAAGAACATGGGTTTTTGTCCTGTTCTGTCGGAATCAGAAGAAAAACCCTAGATTGATTCAAAAGAACCCAAATTTCCCAATTCATATAAAAACCTCGATTTCACCCAAAACCCAATAAAATTTGGAAGCTTTCGATTCGTTCCAGACACATGTCACGTTTCAACAAACAAATGGTGAAAGAGGAATTTACCAAGGGAGAAGAGGATAGAGAAGAAGTAATGGGGTCGAAAGAGAAGATGTTAAGGTGAGCAGGAGCAGAGACAGATGAGCCACGACGTTTAGAGGCTTTAGCGATAATGACCCAATTTAGTTTCTTCAGGCGACGGATCCATGATCCGCACACAACATGTCCACTCTCACGACTCGCTTCTTCAATCTCCATTCGTATGATTGATTGGTTTTTCCTCTTTGGTCTTCTTCTTCTACAAAAATCTAATCGATATCTCTTTCCTTTCGGATCCTTTATATATACAAAATTGTTTTTTTTTTTAATATGCTGTTCCAGACCAGAAGAGGAAAACAGAAAGTAAAACAAAAACAAAAAAGGAGTTGACTTTGGAAAATGGACAGAGAGATTTTGTTGGGTATTTTAATGGCAATTGCAAAATCTCAGATTTAACAAACGGAGATTTGCGCTGTAGTTTTAACTAAATCATGCATAGGCGAGATAAATTACACAAGTCAAAGGACGGTGGTGGGAAAGGATATTCCTTTGATCCTTGTTTTGATGCCCAAATTTAATACAACTACTAATACCAGTCACATCGTGCTTCCGTGATCCATAACAGACTTCACCGTTTGTGTCAATCTTAATTGTTTTTAAAAAATAAAAAGGAAATAAAACTGAATACAAAAAGATTGAACGAATTGAATGTTGGAACCAAATAGTTAGTACTAGTTTTTTTAAGTAGAGTAAATATGAAACGATATGAGAAAATTTATGTAACAAGATATCGCATCGAATATATTCGCATCTCACGAAACTGATGAAAAACCAAATTCTAAGAAAAACAATGGGAAACTTACGCCCCAACAAAGACGGAACAGCTTCAAGAACTAGCATACAACATCGATTCTTCGAAGATCTCAGAGACATGTATATCTTCCTTGTCCGAATTTCGAGAGTTTTGGCTCCCAAACCTTATTTTTGTTAGTAATCGTTTACAACATTGCATGACTATCTTGATCATGGGACTGTCGGGCTGACCATGTGCATGTACGGAAAAGCATATTTGTTGTTTGGCAATCTCAAGCACGTCCTCTCCTGAAAGATGTTACTTGTGGAGTTGTGGTGGAAACTATCTAATCGTCCTATAACTAGCAGCATCATGTCGTATCCACCGATCACATGTTATCCAACAAATGCAACAAACCAACCCAACCACTTAGCTCCCTATAATACGGGTCAAATATCTTTTACAAATACTCTTTCACTACATCTATTCAAGGAGTGTCGGAATTTAAGAGTCTAAAACAGGTCTCACATGGTTTCGATATACACACACATCATCATCATTCATATCTACATGAGATTCGGTATCTTTTCCTTTTTCCCTCAATCAAAAATTTCTAGTTGGACTTTTATTTTCCTCCTAGAGTCTATCCCTCCGAAAAGATCATTTATACCTCCTAAATCCTATTTTGAGCTCATGATCAAGTAGTTTTGCCGTGTCCTTATCTAACCTCATAATTCTCCATTGTTTTCTCTTCTTAACTTCCCATTTTTTATTAGTCGCGTGACAAACAAATTGAGAGTCACTAGTATCCATCAAACTCGTTTTGATATAAATGTGAAGAAACCAAGAGGAAGAGAAGAAGTAATGGTGAAAAGGATTTTATGTTATGATTATTGATAATAGACGATTACATAATCTACATTCTTAACTTGAGGAGATTGGAAAAGATATTAACAGAATAATTGATATCTCAGAGTGATTTATTTCGAAATATTTATGATTGAAAGATATCTGTGATTGATAGATATCTGTAACAAAATGTATAAGGATTTTGATATGATCATCATAAAAAAACAAAAAAAAAAAATCATCAAGTTGATAGTTCCAAACGAGAAGAAAGTTTTTTTTTGTTAATATTTTTGTAAACTTATTATCAAGGAATGTTTTGTTTTAAAAAAATATTTTTATATAGTCTGCCAGAAACGTTTGTTTGAGAGGAAAAAAAAAATTGATCAAAGGCACTAGTAAAGAAAAATAAATGTGTTTTTGAAGTTTCGAACCTTCGGTTCTCCATTAAAACCAAGCATTTTAATATGATTTAAATGTAATTTTCCGGTTCAGTAGCGATTACCGGTTTTTCGATCCGGACCGGACCGGACCGTATCTGAATTATGAATGCTTACGTCATAGGGCTCGACTGGTTTAAACGCGGCGGTTGCGTTTGCGGATGCGGGAGTTTGCGGAAGCGGGCAGTTGCGGTTATAAACGTTATTAAGCGGTTTGCATGACTGGTTTAATAAATAGAAACAGATGCATTTGCAGAAAATTACTGACTGGTTGATAGCGGTTGTGGATGCTGTTTAACATATTTAAAATATATAATTGTATTACCATAATCAAAATTTAAAAGTGAAGTTTTAAACAAATTTTATAATAACTAATTAAAATTATTTATTTTAAGAGGTTTGAAACATTTTTTTATTTAGAAAATATTTTTATACTTATAAATATATTTTAGTTTAGTTAGTAGATATATAAAAAATTTAAGAATTTATTATAATAAATTTATATTTTTTGAAAAAAATTGTTTTGATTTTTTTTATAAAATTTTATTATTATTAAAAATTAAAAATTAAAAAATAATTAATTTTTAATCAAACCGCAATCGCCCGCAGCCGTAAACGTTAGCTGGAAGGTGCTTTTGAAATAGACGGATTTCAAGCAATTCAGAACGGTATGTTGCGATTTACTTGGTTGGCATGAAACGTTTGCAACCGCAAGCACCTGCAAACGCAGTGAACCAATCAAGCCCATAGAATCGTTCGTGCCGTCGCTGCGATCTGACCAAAAATTAAAGTGTATCGATTTCGATTCTTTCCCATTTGCGATTTGTCGAACCCTCCTCTTTCTCGAAGTGCTGTCATGGTGCTTCCACTCCTACGGCACGCTGCGATCACCCGCACTTCTTCACTTCTCAGAGCTCGTCTTCTCGCTCCTGCCTCCGGATTCCATACTCGGTACTTATTCTGTTCACTCGTCTCGCCTCTTTCGAAGTTTTAATGTTGCTCTTCCATCTACGATCCTTGGCAATTTGATTAGTGAACTGATATCTCAGTTCGATTTTATTTCTCATTTTTTCTTCCTTTTTGGGCAAATCCTCCATTGACTTTTTGGAGTTCTCATTGCATATTGTAAAGTCATGCTAAAGAGTTTAATTTTGGACGAGAACGATTTTAATTGATCGAAAGAATGCCAATCTGCTTTTGTTGGAACCAATTGAGCTATTTTGTTATCAGAAATGTTACTATGGGTTTATGAGATTTCCATTTTGTGTTACTTGCATTGAAGAACAAGTGTGTCCTTCCAGTCCCGGTTTATAATCTTCTTATTTGTTCAGTATAGGCACCAACTGGTTGCTAAATTTCTGAAAAATTGGAAGATGAATTTTCCTTTCTATCTAAAGCTCAAACGCTTCGAATTTGTGAATAATTTGTTTGTTTTAAAAGAATACACTGACTCACTCCTCTCGGTGATTGGTTCAGCTTTTCTAATGGACTATACAGCTTGGACGACAAGATTTGTAGCGGTAATGTTGCGAGGTATGTATTCTATACCACAATTATTGGTAATTGATGATGGTTACAGAAAAGGTTTACCCAAATTGTTGTAAAATCAATACTAAGTTAAGAACAGCATGAACAGTCTATTCCAGTTCCTGTTCTATCCTTTTCTCTAGGTTTAGCTTTATTCTGCTACATTTTTCATTAAGATCTCTTTTTTTGTTAGACGAAGTGTTTGAGTTTGTCTATACAGTGATGACTTCTCTTTCCTGGAAATTGAGGACAAGATTTTATTCATATAGAAACCAGTGTGATCTTAGGCAATTAAGGTTTAAGAGTATATAAATTACACAGAAATTAACATGGTTGTGTTATTCAATTCATATGTGTTATTTGTAGCTCACTAGTATCCCCTGAACTGATTTTGTAAAAACTTTGTGGGGAATGTGTTAGTCCTTTTTCAGATTTTGTTTATTCTACATTTTCAGGTCTGCCTCGATAGACATGATTACAAGAATGGATGATAGTCCTCCAAAGCCTATTGTAAGTTTTACAGTTAGTACTGTTTCTTTTTGCTCTTTCATCTATCCCTGTTTCTCACAGACATTGTGTTCTTGTAGTTGCGATTTGGCGTGCGAAACTTTTCATCTACAGGTATTCATACATTTTGTTATGTCATCTTATGGAATAAGGATCTTCATAAATGAGTCGAAAATCAATTCGATTATAGAATTACTAAACCAGTCGATATATGGGATTTGCATCTGACAAAGCAACCTGCGGACAGTTGTAAAATTATTTTAGCCATAAAAATTACCAAGATACAAATATTAAGTGGGTGATAATAATTAATGGCAACTTTTAGGTTGTAGAAAAAAAAGAGATGTTTGTTGATTCAGGTGCAAAACCTTCCCATAACACTCTTCCCTGATGTTTGTGCTTCCATCTTACTCTTAAATAGAGTGACAGGTTATGCAGTCGACTATGCAAGATTTTTCCGTTAATTTTATTTGTCTTTGGGCTGTAGGTCCCACAACACAGATGGTTCTTGCAATGCCAGCCTTGTCTCCTACAATGGTAGGGAATTGGACTTCAATCTTGTAAAGAAATGTTGGCCTCCCTGTTAGAAGTCATAATTTTATGCTTGTTGGGCTTTTGCAGAGTCATGGAAATGTTGCGAAATGGATGAAGAAAGAAGGTGACAAGGTGGGTTATTTCTTATTTTTAGTTGACAAAATTTTTGTTGACTTGTATGATGTTATTTAAGAATAAGAATTATACAAGGAAGACGATAATTGATGATTTAGCTGACAAAAAAATACAACATGTTGAATTTCTCGGTAACTAGTTTGAATTTTGGTTCTTCCTGACAGATAGAGGTGGGCGATGTACTATGTGAAATAGAGACAGACAAAGCCACGGTAGAATTTGAGAGTCAAGAGGAAGGGTAAGTTTTAAAAAGCCGGTTCATGATTTTTTGTGTGTTTAATTTATACACTATACCTTGGTAATTCAAATATCTGACTCATTATAAGTATATATGCAAATGTCAATTGGCTTACAATGAAGCTTGTTTCTGTAGATATCTGGCCAAGATTTTAGTAACTGAAGGATCAAAAGATATTCCTGTTAATGAACCGATTGCAATAATGGTAAGCACAATGGCTGTCTTATTCTTTTAAAGAAACCATGTATCATCTCACAACAGGTGATACAGGCATCAACCTTCGCTCATTAGGAGTTCCTTTTTCTTTAACTAGTATGCTCCCATTGGCCTCTTCATTTTCTTTTGTTCCCTGGGTTCACATCCTGGACGACTTAACGAATCATAGAGATCTATGGTATTTCTTTATCAATATTTGTGGGAAAAATGACAAAGATCCAATCTTCATGCTATCTCTTCTTCTAAATGTTTCCTTATGTCATACTGAGTTCTCATGCCATGTACCCTACATGATATTTCATGTTTCTGGTCAGCATCTTGTTACATAAGTTTGACGGGTAAGAGTTCTATTTTATCTTATTTAATTGTGACCAAGGTTGAGGAGGAAGACGACATTCAAAATGTTTCTGCTACCGTAGAGGGTGGACAAGCTGGTAAAGAGGAAATATCAGCTCATCAAGAGATGAAATCTGGAGAAAGCACACAACAACAAGGTTCCATTCAGCCCAATGCATCAGATCTTCCTCCACATGTTGTCTTAGAAATGCCAGCACTTTCTCCTACAATGGTACGGAATTCCATATTTTATGGTAGCTTATATTGGATGAGAATGCATCCAACTTTTTTATCCTGAGACCCTGAATCATTTATTTGTTTATTTATGGCCAGAACCAAGGTAACATTGCCAAATGGTGGAAAAAAGAGGGTGACAAGGTTAGTTTCTGGTGACCCAAGACTGAAGAGTAAATTGGCATTGTAATTTCACATAAGGAATCGGGTGTTTATGCACTTGCTTGTGTTGAGTCTTCTCATTTCCTGGTCAACAGATTGAAGTGGGTGATGTCATAGGTGAGATCGAGACTGACAAAGCAACTCTGGAATTTGAATGCCTTGAAGAGGGGTAAACATCTGTCACTTTATTCCTATTAGCAATCACTTGGAGCATAAACCATATATCTTTTACTAGGCAGCCTGGTGGTGTTCAATCTATATAGCATTCATAATCTGTGGATATTGCTGTTTTTTATTTGGTTTAAGTGAGAAGAAAAATGTTGATTGCAAAAGTAAGATCTGTTTAAATTTTCTCCCTTGAAATGATACCATGATAGTGTCCTCGGATTTTAAGATTAATATCATATTTCCTGGTTTCTGTATGAGCATGGGCTTCCCCAATAAAAGAAGATTTACGTAGACTGCTTCATTAATATTCTGATGAGTGATTTTTTTAATAGATTGTATAACTTGATGGATGCCTTTTGGTGTAGGTACTTGGCTAAGATTCTAATTCCTGAAGGTTCCAAGGATGTGGCTGTCGGAAAGCCAATTGCCCTTATAGTAAGTCTTTTAGTTCAGAAGTGCATTGAAGAATTGTTGATGCCAGAAGACAGTTTTACTACTGATATATTTAATCCATTTGTTTTACTAGCCTCTGTGTAATGCATTTTGTGCATAAATTGGTAGGCCTTCTTCTAGTTCCATGCTACATTACATATTGCCTGAAGTAAAAGTTATGTCTGCACACAGAATCGTTAAAAATACAATTGCTTGCAGATTAGGGGATATTAGAAGCTAATCCTTCTCTGTGTAGGTTGAAGATGCTGAAAGTATTGAAGCCATCAGGTCTTCTTCCTCTGGTGGTTCTGAGGTTGAGACAGTCAAGCAGGTCCCTGAAAGTGTCGTAGGTAAGTCTGGAGGGAGGAAAGCAGGATTCACAAAGATCAGTCCTGCTGCAAAGCTAATGATTTTAGAACATGGATTGGAGGCATCATCAATTGAGGCATCTGGTCCCTACGGTACACTACTGAAATCAGATGTTGTGGCCGCAATTGCTTCTGGAAAAACATCTAAAGCATCTGCGTCTATGAAGAAACAACCATCAAAGGAGACCCTGTCTAAATCCTCCTCCAAATCTCTGCCTGAATCAAAGTCTTCTGTGACACAGTCAGATAACTATAAAGATTTCCCGAATAGTCAAATTCGCAAGGTAATATAACACTTAGCACTCTCTATGTGGAGAATGACGAATATTTTATGTCAAAGCTTTCCTTCCTAGGTGATAAGGTCGTTTGACTTCATTGTACAATATGCTAGCTTTTTCAAAGGTTTCTGTGACAGTTTGAAGAACTTTGGAAGCTGCCAAATCCCAGATTTACATGTTTCAATTACTTGTATTGGGAGGGGTTAGTTGAAAATAAGTGCCTTATGTATGTTGTTTTGAGTTGATAAGTACGTAGTCAAGGTTAACTTATATGGTTACATTTTGCATGCTATGGAATGATTCATATGACACAGCCATGAATTGCACGAGTAGAGTTCCCAAGAACTTTTGGTTGCAATTCTCTTGGTCTGCAGTCTTTGAGATGACAGCTATATCATTGGGTGTTACTAGCTTTTGTCTATTTTACAATCATTGATAGTGGATAGAAACTGTCCATCACTCAAGGGGAACAGCATTGGTGTTTGCTGCTAGGATCATAATGAAATCCTGACTTCTGTTTAATTTTCCACACTTGGCAGATTATAGCTAAACGTTTATTGGAATCAAAACAGAAGATACCCCATTTGTATTTACAATCAGGTTGGTAATTCACAACCTTTGTGTTTTCTTTGTGTATCTTTTTTCTTGCGATTGAAGCATATGATTGTGCCTGCAGATGTTGTATTGGGTCCTCTTCTTGCATTTAGAAAAGAACTTCAAGGTTTGTAGACTGCTCCGTATCCCACATCCTGGTAGTTTATTAACAAATTGAGAGTCTCTGAGTGAACTGTGCTTTCATGATCTACAGAAAACCATGGTGTTAAAGTGTCTGTCAATGACATAGTTATCAAAGCAGTGGCAGTCACACTGAGGAATGTCCGACAAGCTAATGGTGAGAAATTATATTCTGCTCGTAAATCTTGCTATCAAATAAAGAAACCATGGCTTGTTCCCATCCCTATTCAAGAGCTAGATTAAAACAAAGTTCGTCCTGTTTAAGGCAATTCGGCACTCATGTTGGATTATAGTTGCTGTACCTTTTGCCTATGTTGAGAATATTAGCAAAGATGTTTTGAGATTGTAATATTGTAATATTCAAAATGACTGGTAATTTAGACTTCAGTTTTAGTAGTTACGACTTACAAGTAGGATATTTTTCAGTTGGTGTTTGATGTAATGATTTGTGAATTGCAATATTGTGGTTGGTATCTCTCTTTGTGCTTGCTCAACCCTTTTTTTCCGTTGCTTATAGTGCTTTGTCTCAATGTCTGGCAGCTTTCTGGGATGCTGAGAAAGGAGATATTGTTATGTGTGACGATGTTGACATATCAATTGCAGTTGCAACTGAGAAGGTACACTCTTGTGTATGTTTTTCTGATTAGTTCCAACAAATTTTCTCATTATCTTGGCCTGTCTTGCAGGGCTTAATGACTCCAATTATCAGGAATGCAGACCAGAAATCTATTTCTGCTATTTCCTTGGAGGTAATTTAATGTTCTCTGAAGTACACTTGTTTGATTAGTTCTACTTATCAGTAGTTATGAAATTGATTTGTGGAGCAGGTTAAAGAGCTGGCACAAAAGGCGCGATCTGGAAAGCTTGCTCCTCATGAGTTTCAAGGAGGGACATTCAGGTATTCATCATTTTAAGTTCTGAAGCATCATCTGTAATTATGTGTAAATTTCCCTACTTACTGAGAAACTATTTCTTTATCGTTTTTCAGCATTTCAAATCTCGGAATGTATCCTGTGGACAATTTCTGCGCAATCATTAACCCCCCTCAGGTAATCATAGCCTTAGCAATTCAGCTTAATCACAGAGTGAAGATTAAGTTTTGTTGTTTGTGCTTTTCGAGATGGAAGATTTAGTTAAGTCTTTATAGAGATGCAGATGTGTGTTTGGATAATAAATTCCAAGACCGTCAATTGTCTTGCAGGCTGGAATTCTAGCAGTTGGTAGAGGAAATAAAGTGGTTGAGCCAGTTATTGGAATAGACGGTAAGATAGTAACATCCTTTTTGGGTTTTCAACTTTGGGTTGCTATTCTGATAAGGTAATGACAAGTTTTTGTCAATGTTTCAGGAACTGAGAAGCCTTCGGTTGTAACAAAAATGAATGTAACACTATCCGCTGATCATCGGATCTTTGATGGACAAGTTGGAGGTAATGCAACATTCAGTAGTTTCTATTACCATCATTCACTGTTTTTCTCCTTTTTACTCATTGCTTTTACGAAACCGCTTTTGTTTCAGCTTCGTTTATGTCTGAATTGCGTTCAAACTTTGAGGATGTTCGAAGACTTCTTCTGTGAGAAAGATTCAAATGAATTTGGGAATACAACATAATAAACCTTGGGCCAACCCACGTGCACACCCAAAACCAGAACTGCTCGTCTACAGGATATGTTCTGATCACATCTTTGATTTTTTTTTTCCATTTGGTTCCTAATACCAAAAATTGGTTTTGGTTTACAGTTGTTCCATTAGATTGGTAACTTCCTGAGGTATTTTTGTTTTGCCAAATCCTCTGAAAAATAAATAATTTCACCTGTCAATAACACAACGGTTAAAATGATAAAGTCTTTTACCCCTCATAACATTATCATGGGTTTAAGCATGAGTTTATTTTCACTCATAAAATCTTGTTTTAGAGTTAATACCAAAAGAAATTTGCATAATGTGGATTTGAGAGTTCATCGATCCGACAAAAAGAAATTTCAGAGATTTCTTAGATGATGTAGCTGCTAAATCATCTGTACTAAATACTAATCTAACGTGTTGCTAATTTGTAATTCGTCATTTATAAAATGTTTAGGATAATTACAAATACATAATGTGCATAAATGTACATATAGGGACAACAAAAGAAACTCGTATAAATGGGTTGCCAAAATTGTAATATTCAAAACTTCGGCCGGAGAGAAGAAAGAAATGAGCGGCTTCGCGGGTTCAAAATCGGAGCAGACGCAGAGTCATCATCGCCTCTTCGATTTCGCCAAGACAGCCATAATTAACATCTTCGCACATCCTTATACCACTGTATTTAACATTCCCTCTTCCTCTCAACTCCATTTCCTTTGCAAAGTTTCATCCTTTATTTCTCTCTCTCTGCGTAATTTTTAGGTTTGCGAGTTGTACTGTGGCGGGGCTCCCGACACTGATAAGTGGGAAGCTGCTCCGATTGGTCATTACATCGGAATTGGTAATTACCATACTTTTACTTATGTACTCAGTATAATATCAGTACGGCTTCGTGGAAGAGTGATGAGTTTGTTGTATCGTTAGATACATTGTCTTCTGGGGTGTCTTGCGTACGAGAAGCTTGGGAGAGTCAGAGGAAGAACTACGATGTGGAGTTCTTTGAAGCTGATCCTTCCAAAGCAAGTCCTGCTTTTGTTAATTTGTTTTTCCTTGTGTATCAGCTAAAAATGAAGTAATCTGGAGCTCATTTCGTTGTTTTTGCTTCATTTGGTGTTACAGGACAATCTTGAAATCCAGCTGCAGAAGAAGGTGGGGCAAGCTGATTTAGTTTCCTGTTGGCGCCATCTGCAGGTTTGAGATTTTGTTGTTTGTTTTCTCTGCGCCTATTGGAAATGTAGCTAAGCAAGGATGTGATGGTCTAAATTCCTTAGTAAAAAATCTTCTTTCTGTAGTTATGCTTTGAAACTGAGGAGAGTGCGAGAAGACTCCTAACTAATGTAGCTTGTTTACTGAAACCTGGGGGTTATTTTTTTGGTATTACTCCCGACTCGTCTACGATATGGTATGAAATAACTTTCTTTTATTATAAGGTTCGTATGTTCTGTGTCTTAACGTGAATGCCTGTTGTGTTCTTCTTCTGTCGTTGTTCCTCTTTCTTTTTTCAAATGAATTTGTGCCAGTTTGTGTCCTCAATGTATTAGAGAAGATTGTCTTTTTGCATTTAACTTTCCCTTAACTGTTTCCCTGCAAAATGCTCTGGTTATTTGTAATTCACATCAATTGCTTCCATGTTCTGGTTAAACAGGGCAAAGTATCAGAAAAATGTCGAAGCATACCACAACAGGAGCGGTGCAAAGCCAAATGTTTTTCCCAACTACATTCGGTCTGAAAGTTACATGATCACTTTCGAATTGGAGGAAGAAAAGTGAGCATTTTTCTAAGAAAGATTCATTTTGCCATCAAGTTCCTTTTCTGACCTTGGAGTGTTTGCCATTTTCTTCTCAGATTTCCACTGTTTGGAAAGAGGTACCAGTTGAAATTTTCTGGTGACAATGCTTCTGAAGACCATTGCTTAGTTCACTTCCCAAGCCTAATCAGGTAGGTTATCTTGCACCATGATCTCACTTTTTTGCTTAGCAAAGCGTAACACTAATTTGATGATATGTCATTACCATATCAACAATGTGCTCTTGTTGAGCTTGGGGCTTGTCCTTATTCTTAAACTCTTTAAGTTAATTAGTTCTCAATTGTAATCCCACTCGTGATATTGTATGTGTTACTCAGATTAGCGAGGGAGGCTGGCCTTGAATATGTGGAGATTCAAAGTTTAACAGATTTCTACGATGATAACAGGTTTGAAAATCTTACAATGCTTACATATTCTCAATCTCATATCATGAGCTCCTGTATATTTAGTTGCATCTTTCTAAGGTTGTATTACGTTGCTGATTCTGTTCAACTCTTATTGTCAGAGCCCAAGTTGCAAGCTTGCTGATGAATGCTGGCCCCAACTTCGTTGACCCTAGGGGAAAACTTCTTCCCCGAGCTTTTGATTTGTTAGGTAACCTTGTCATCATCTTATGCCATCTTATCTTATCTAGCCTCCAGTTAGATATTTCCCGTAGTCACTTATTTTTCCTTATGTTGCGCAGGGCTCTATGCTACATTCATATTTCAGAAGCCTGACCCAGATCTTGAACCTCCTCTAACGACCCCATTACCTTTTGAGGGTTCCAATAATCATGATGAGGCAAGTACCTTTCTCTTGTCATATCTCATTCTGTGCTTCAGTTTGTAACACAATAGTTGCTTCAGTCTCTGGCTCCTTGCCCGGATTTTATTGTAGTTGGTCTATTTCTTAGATTGTTCTTCATAACTTCCCAGAGAGAATTGTCGATGGACACTGACACAAGTGCACCTGTGGAAGATTCAAGACAAGGACTAGGAAAGATTAGTGAACAAAAAGGAATATTGGGACCAGGCCCTGCTGATTTACGTTTCTCTGAGGCAATTTGATGTCCCTTTTCTTTCAGGAAGATGAACTAATGCTTTGGTGATGTAGTAAAAGTGTGTTTCAATAACATATATGAGCTAAAAAAAAGTGCGTCTAGGTTTGTTATAATTTCAGATCACGTTATCCGTGTGTTTTTAACAAACATTTCCATCAATATTCAACAATATTTTAACACATTGATAGTTTTCTTTCTTTACTCCATGATTCAAAAGCGAAATGAGAAAAGATTTAACTGTTTCAGAAGAGGCAGCTGGGTTTTGGTGAGAAGAAAACCAACTACTCTTCCATTTTAATCATGCTACAATTCACTTCAATCAGAATCAGAGTCATGCCTCCTCCTTTTGTCGTTCTTCTCTTTCTTGTGCTTCTTTCTCTCATCGGAATCACGGGTGCGTCGTTTCTCATGCCTCTCGCGTTTTTCACGCCTATCATCTCTCTCTTCCTTCTCTCTCTTTGCAGGTTTTCTTTCCTCGTGCCTATCCTTCTTTTGGTTCCTCTCAACATCATCTGGTCCATCTTCAACAGTTTTGATCCCTGATGTATCTGCTGGCAAACGTGCTGGCTCTGCGTCTTCTTTCTGAGAGGATGTAAGGGTGCTCGGATCTTCCCAAGGTCGTGGTGCTCTGTACAGAGTTGCAGAAAGAAATGTGAGAAGAGGGTAAACTACCAATATAACAATAAGCCACCAAAATGTTGACAGTCACACAGAAGAAAATAACTTACTTTGCATAGCCAAGGCCGTGAACCCACACTGCATCAGCATTCCCTGCGCCCAAGTCTTCGGCTGTTGAACCCCTCTTCACAAGTTCAGTAAACTCCTGCTTGTCAAGGCGATTGCCTTGTGGTCTTGAAGAGGACTTTGGTGCCAGGCCAAGAGCCTCCCTCATGGCTTGTTCCTCCTGTTCCTTAACTCTTTGAATCTCCTCTTTCATTGCATCCGTGTTGGAACCCTTTTGCTTTTTATCTCTCGCATACCAGTTAAGATCTTTACCTGTTCAGTTGTCGTAATAAGAGAAACGAATGTCAGTCCAAACTCCATATTTTGAATCAATCTATAAAAAATCTTATAGCTAGAAAGGAAACGAGAATCATGTTGAAACATGCACAGATTCATCACAGAGAAAAGGAGCAGGCAGTGGATTTATCAAAAGAGCAATTAAAGTAAAACAACCATTGATTGCCCAAAAATCCAATGAGATTGAACAGAGCAAGGAAGCACACAAAAGCTTTCCGAATGCAAAGTGATCATAAAGAGAGAAAAAAGTTTAGCTCAAATATCACTAAAAAAGCTGCATTGGATAAACCCCAGAATCTAAAAGAATTTCTGAGCAATATTTTGATCTAAATATTGTATATTTGTCACAATATATACACACCATACGACTTCAAGAAGTTGAGATGCTATTTTGCAGAATTGAAAAGAAAAAAAAAAGCATAGAAAGAGCTATTTAGATGGTAACAAAATCAAGGATTTTGACTATTCGAACTACGTGAATGCTTTATTGGATTCCTATGCTTTGATATCTACCAATCATGGAGCTAATACCAGAAAGTAAGAAATAATAAAACAAATTATCCAATAAGATTCAAATTCACAAGACTAGTATTCAGTAATGCTAAAGGAGGATAAAGTGTATTGTTAAGACGACTAGTTACTTAAAACCACAATGTAATAGGACTATAGGAGACGCATAGCAACAATTGCAGAGCAGCTCCATAAAATTAAAAAAAAAACAGAGAAAGAGGAATAACAAAAAACGAACCTTTTTGCCATCTTCCAACAGGGGCCTTGACACTGTGACCCAAATAGTTCTCCCTATATTTATCAGCCTTCACTTCATCCCAGCTGAATTCTGCAAAATTATAAACAAAATTCAATCACTATTACAGTCTCGATGCATAATCATAACAAGCAGCACAAGTTATTTATCTTGATTTGAAATCAAATTGCCAAATGCTTCTTATGAAATTCAGCTTCTCCCACAAATGCGCTTATACACAATCCAATCCACATCTTCACACCCTAGATCGTTTATGAAGGAACCTCAAAACCAAAATAATAGCTGAGACAAATAAACAAATTGAGCTGGATGATACATGGAAACCCTAAAAAAATGTTGAGAAATTGATGTCGGATCTTGTAATTAGAAAGCAAAATTCAATAGGAATATAATGAAACTTACGATCTCGACCACCACGAACACCTCCCCTCGTCGGATGATACATCGAAACCCTAAAAGATGCAAACTTTTCTGTGATCGGTCTTGTTTTGCCCTCAGGAAGCTAAGCCTGAACTCGATGGATATTGTAATTTGGAATTTCTCAGATTCTGGTTCGGATTACTTCAGACAAAAATTTGAAGTTAAAAAGATTTAAAACATTGATTAATATGATTTATGGGCCAGAATGGCCAACCCGTCTACGGCCCATTTATCGGTTAATAGAAATAAAACTTGAAAAGAAAGACACGTGTCACATACAAAGGAGAAAGTGGTAAGAGAGAAGTGACCACCAGACAATTGTAAGCCTAATCCGCCGATTCAAAGCCCTAAACAGTTGACAATGGCTGAAGCTGAGGAGCGTTCTCATGGCAGCTCTGATTCATTTCCGATAAAGTTACCTCCTTTCATCTCCAACTTATTCCCATTTCTTCAACCTAAGCCTTCTGCTGTAGCTAATGATGTCAATGGTTCTAAACCCACGGATGTCTCCGGCGAAAAGGAACCTCAGAAGTCGACCTACGAGACTGTCTCTTTTCCTTACAATCCACCCAAGAATGCAGAGCCTTTGAAGCATGAGGCTGAGGTCAGCTCCGGCAGGACTTCTAATTCCGTCGTCCTTTGGCAGGTCTTTGATAAGATTTGTGTGTGTTATGGCTTATGAGTTATGAAAATTCATGGAATTGTGATTTGAATTGGATTATATAATTGGGTTTAGTGAGAGGTGCTATGTAATGTTGTTTATGATGGGAACAATGGAATTGGTAGGGACCATGGCTGTTTTTGGCAGATGTTCATAATTATGTCTCTGTTTGCAACATTAAATTTTGAAAATGGTTAATAGTTTTTGTTATGCTCATGTAGCTTTCATCTTTTTGATTCTTGCAATAGTACCTTTCACAATTAGCTGGATGTTTTGTCGTCTCATTTTGTATGATATTTGTGTTCTGTTTCAATTGCTTTCGTAAATTCAACAGTGGATTGCAATTTTTTGTAGCAGTCAGAGCTATCAATACCTAGCTTGATATATGAATAGCATTAATTGGTATC
Source organism: Cardamine occulta (assembly GCA_028015245.1). Classification (NCBI taxonomy): domain Eukaryota; kingdom Viridiplantae; phylum Streptophyta; class Magnoliopsida; order Brassicales; family Brassicaceae; genus Cardamine; species Cardamine occulta. The sequence goes on from CM051378.1 coordinate 16,826,083, forward strand.
TGCAACTCTAGATATTTCGTTGTGTTGTGGTTTATTTGTTCTGATGGTTTGTTCAAATTCTGCGAAAAGTTGAATTCTTCATGGTTGATTCAGTTGAGTGTGTATTCTCTCAAACTTTTTCAGGTATATGCACTTGGAGGATTTCTTGTTTTGAAGTGGGCCTGGGCGAGATGGAATGAGAGGAACGAGAGAATTAACAAAAAGGAGACGGCGGATGATGATGATCAACCTTCTCATCAAGAAGATGACGATGATGATGATCAAGGGTCTGATGGGCATGAGGATTAGTCGTATTGCATGAACACGATGAAATGTTGCCCATTTTGGTTCTGTATAGCAAAAAACACCGAAAACTTCAGGGTGAAGATTTCTTATTTTCTATTGTATTTACTCAAGTCTCGAGTTTCATCTCCTTCTGTAATGACTAGAGTTCTCTTCTCATACTCTCAAAAAGGTTTCTTTTTTCTTCTTCTTGTTATGGATGTGCAGTATACTTGTTTCGAGACTTGTAATTGATCATCGTAAGTTAGTTAGGTTTGAGGAGACTTCACCTCATTCGCCTGTAAAATATCATAATTTGATCAAATAAACACAACATAATCAATGATTTCAAACATAGCATTTTCAACGACCAAGTTCCTATTGTTACAAGGTTATGATTTATGAATCACATACAAAACATTGCCTCTTCTTTACAGTAATTCGACTTTGTTTCTGCCAAATCCATACAAACCTGATAGACTACAAACAGGGTATACACCAACAACAATCTACAAAGATCCAACAATAGTTTGATCACAAGCATCCAGCAGAATCATATTCGCCTATATAAGCCATCACCTGAACCACCAGTGGGAGGCAGCCCAATCGGGCATGTGTAATAAGGAGTTGAATACATTTCTCTACTGCGCATCTCTGAGTCGGGATACAAGCTTCGGGGAGGAGTCATAGGAATATCTGTACTTACTTGTCTATCTAAGTTGAAGCTAGGTAAGGATACTAGGTTACCTTCAAAACCAGATGTTCCACCAGAGATTACACTGCCTGAAACAATTGGTATGCCTTTATGAAGTCTGAATCCTGGAACATCAATCATTGGTGGACCCTCTGCCCTGAAGCTGTCCCATAGTTTTGGTCCACTGATGTATGGGGTGGTTAAGAGTCGGCCATCCATTGACAAAGGAGGACTAATGTCTAGTTGGCTTTGGATGCCAGCGTTAAGGAGGTTTCTTGTGGATGGTTCAGTGAAAAGCTGATCTCCAGGTAACAGCGGAATGTCTCGCTCAGATATATGGCTAACCAGAGCTTTCTGAGAAGTAGAAGCTAGAAAGTTGTTCCTCCTTGATACATCAGGAGAAAAGTCAGTGGGTACTCGAAAAAGTCCAGCGCAGCCAACAGGCAACTCTACCATAGACCCAATGCTGGAAGTAGGAAGTGATGATTTAGTATCAAATGCTGGCTCGAGCGGTAGTGCATATGTGGTCATACATGAACCTGGTACTGAAGGATAGGAGCTTTGAGAAAGACGCTCAGGTTTTGTGATACGTAGGCTATTGACTTTCTCTTGCAGAGACAACTTAGCTAGCTTTAGCGCAGTGAGCACAGCATCACAGGTATCTTCAGACTTCTCTTTTGTCAGTTGAACTAAAGGATAATCTACTTTCTGGATGGTAGTGGCAGTACTGAAAAAGGAACTGCTTCTCGAGTTTGGCCGCGGTACAGGAGGTGACGGAATAGTTGATGAAGAGTGCTCACAGATACCTTTACAGTTCTGTGGATGGCAACATTCACTTTTAGGGCTCTCAGCAATCTGTTTTCCTTTGTCTCCAGAAGGAGAAGCATCTTGTTCCACAGAACTGGAACCACAACTTTTGCAACACTTAACATGTGGCGTTACTGAATTATCAGGCGAACCATGCAACAAAATTGCAAAGGATTCCTTGAAGTCATTTTCATTGGCTATAGACCTTGTGTCACGGATAGAAGGGACGACTGTGGAACCTTTAACCTGAGCTTGGAATTTGTCCCCGTTACTCTCATCCGTCACATCTGAATGGTTCCCTACATCACATAAATCCTGCAAGATTTGAAAGAAATATTGATCAGGATTTTTGATTAAACTGGTAACTCTACTTGTTGATATATGTATGAGCGGAGACTAGATTTAATTGTTGTGAACTAAAAATAATCTAATAGATAATGTCTTCAGGAACAAGATGGTTCTATACGAGAGTGAGTACAAATCAGAAGAAAAGTAAACATTTCCATAATTTCTTAAAACAATGGAGAGAATAAAAGAATCGATGATATTCTCATGCAATTTCATGATGGCTGCTAAAATGAGTAAATCAAATGCAGAGGAATGCAACATATGCACCATTATCAACCCCACATAAAAGAAGCATTGTTGGAACTCGCTTTCAAACATTTTTTTAACTTTAATTCATATAAGCATGAAAATACCATAATCACAAGAACAAGTTCACATGTATGAATAAGATCACTCCAAAATTTCAAAGGTCAAAGCCTGAGACATAGGGCATACCAGGGCAGATGATTTATTCTCTGTGAACTTTTTCTCCCATTCCTTTTGAGTCTCTTCCATACCTTCAAAAGATCCAATAACTTGTGCACGACTTTCTAACGCTCTCTCCAAGTTGATGTCCATACTGTTTTCCTTCTCTAAACCATTTGAAATTGACAACTTATTCACACTTTCACTTCCGTCTCCCTTCACAACAGCAACATCAACCACGGTTCTGGATGTTTCTTCACTTGTTTTAGGAAGCATTTCAGTGCGAACTCCATTTTCTTGAAAATCAACCGGATTCCCATCTCTCTTGTAATCTTCAGGTACAGTTCTAAAAGTTCAAAAATATTGGTTATACACAATAGCTTTACCATCAATCTCAAATTTCTTAGTATGTATCTCTAGCCAATGCTTGCACAAATTTTCTTTTATTTGGCATGCACATAATAATAGCCACTCATACATCACAGAGCAGCTCAAGATAACAAACAGACCTTGATTCGCTGCGTCTTATTTGGCGACAAGATCTTCCTTGGCGATGTCTCGGTGAGGAAAAATAAGCAGACTCAAAACCTCTATGTCTCCTATTACGAGATTCCTTAATTTTGTCAGCAGAACCAGGTTCCCTCCTACGACCTTTCCAGGATAAACTTCTGCCATACACTATAAAAGAAAACAAATCTCCGATTCTGAGATTTGCTCGATCTCATTAAACTTTCATCCGTTAAGATAAAAACTCTTACCTGAATTTGTCTGAGAGTAAGTTTCATGATCAGAGTTAGAATCATAATCATCAGAGACATCAGTAAATCCATTTTCTTCAAGAATCGCAAGAACATCAGCAGTTGCTTGTTCAGCCTTCTTTCTCTGTAAAGATACAATCTTGAGCTGTTCCTCCAGCTCTGCTACCTAAAAGATTAAGACAAGACAATAAGTCTAAAAAACAAAAAAAAACACTTCACTGGATAATAAAAAACTTAGAAAAGAACATACTTTATCAGCAAGTCCATCAAGCTTAGCTCTAGCACTCTTGGAAACAGCTCTTTCAGCAAGTAAACGAGCACGAAGAAACTCAATAGTCATGGAAGTAGGATCTTGTCCATCTGAATCAATAGACCTATAAAATGCACCAAAACTCAAAAACTAATAAAGCTATCTCCTAATCACAGATCAACCAAATGTGATTCGATTGCTTGAAACTATGGAAGCAGCAAGTGAAGACCACACAAAACAGAGAGAAACTATACCGATGATCTAAGCTGTCTTGATTCGCCATCGAAAAAACGAATGAAAAGGATCTAAGAACTTGGAAGATCGTTTGAAAAATCTTGGTGTGTATGAAGAACCTGCGGTGGGAGGCCGTCTCTCTCCGTGCTTAATAAATCAGCTTCACAAGTCAATCAATGAAGATAAGTCTTTAATTTTTTAATTAAAGTATATTTCTCTCTTCTCATTGGTTCTAGTTAAAATAAAGATAGTTATTAGTATTAAATACTTTTAGTACTGTTGTTAAGACAAAGTCTTGGATTTTGATTGAAAAAAAAAAAAAAAGTAAAATTTTTATTTTATTTTACTTTTGTTTTGGGGCAAATTTACAAATATATTTTAAAAATAGAGCGGACGCGAAAAAGAAAATGAAATAGAATTAAATAGGGGAGTTTAGGTTACAGGGATATTTCTCAATCTTGCCCTTTCCCTTGTTCTTCTCTTTCTCTATCTTCCATTGTATTTGGTATTGAGCTAAAAAATACAGAGAAATCGGCTGATAGATAAAATCCAACTTCGTCTTCTTCAATCACCGAAACTAAAGGAAATCTCTTTTCTCTTTTTAGCTTTTTCTCCACCGCTGAAATCTCCGTTCTCTCAGTACTGATTACAGCTCCACAGGTTTGTTTCCCCCTTTGTTTGATTCTGTTTCCGTCTTTTTGGGGGTCCTTACTTGTTTTCAGATGAACGAAACCCTAGTCCCCATCGTTTTGATTTTTGCTTTCTCCAATTGATTTTCAGCTCTCTTCTTCCTTTTTATCTCGGAAGGACTCTGGAGTGGGTTCAAGGTTACTTCATATGCGATTCTTCTCGATAATTTGATGCCGCAGGATCACACATCTTGGGATCGGAAGGAGCTCTTAAGGCAAAGGAAACACGAGCGGCCTGAACAATCTTTTGATTCGCCTTTTAGATGGAGAGATTCGCCTTCTACTCCTTCTTCTCACCATCTTCCCCGTGAGTTTTCTCGTTGGGGATCTGGAGACTTTCGCAGACCTTCTTGTAAGACCTACCCTTATCTCTACCCTTTTTTTTTTGTTTCTCTTCTCCTTAATTAGGGCTTTGAATTCGCCGGCTCGATTTATCAGATATTTACTTTTCCTTTTGATTTAGAGGCAAATCCTTGTTTTTTTATAACCCTTGTTTTTTTTGTTTGGTTAATTAAATACTTGTTCTATAGATTGAGTTGTTGCTGTGTCATGATAGTTTAGGGATTTTTCGTAGAATTACTACCACAACTATGAAGATTGACACGAGTGTTATTCTTCTAAGGAGCAAATTTTGATGCTCAGGTAGATATACTTTGATAGCAATTGTGTTAGTATTTTGTGCTCATGAATCTTCAAATGGTTAAAATATCCTAGTTAGACCTGTTTCTAGCTGTACAATTCCACAACATCGTGGATTATTGTTAGTTTTAGTCTTACATGTTATAGATTTAGATGAAGATAGGTCTTACGTTTACAGTTTTTTTCGTACATAATTTTCTCTACTCGTTTTGAAACCCTGTGTGAGCTTAATTACATTTTTTTTGCTGTCTCCTAAATCTGATTTCTTGTTATGATGGTCCTGGGTATTGATTTCCTTTTTGTCTTCCAAATTTTTAAAGGTCATGGTAAGCAAGGTGGACGGCACCAGTTTGTGGAGGAGACTGGTCATGGATACACATCTTCTCGGTCCAGTGCCCGGATGTTTGAAAATGACTACTATAGACAATCAGCATCACGTGGAGACTGGAGATATACCAGGAACTTCAGGGATGATAGAGTTTCTGTAAGCCAAAAGGACTGGAAATGCAATACATGGGAGATGAGCAACGGATCTTCTAGAAGTTTTGAAAGGCCATGTGGTATTAGAAATGGTCGGAGGTCGGTTGATGAAAGGCCACTACATGCCTCAGATACTCATACTACCGTTGTGAACTCTTTGGATCCAGCCAACTCCACTCCTCAGCCGGACACTGAGATCTGTACCCCTGTTCGGACACTGAAATTTAAAAATGAGCAGAAACTTTCAGATCAAAGGCTATCACCTCATTCTGACTGTGTTAGTTTGTTTGAGCGGCCTTCTTCAGAGAACAATTATGGCAAAAAGGGTTGTTCTCCAGCAAAGCAATGCAATGATTTGATGTATAGTCAAAGGTTAGCTAATGATAATTCATTAGATCTTCCAATCCACAACGCAGAGCTGGAGGGGACTTGGGAAAAACTTCACCTGAAAAACCCGCAAGATAATAAGTTTAATGGTATCGGTGATGATTTAGACGGTGCCAGGAGATGTGCGAAGGAGAGTTCTCTTGGAGCAATTGGGAAACTTCCAGTATGGACCCGTTCTGGGAGTTTTGCGTCACAGAATTCAGGTTATAGTCATTCAAGTAGCTTGAAAAGCTTGGGGGCTGTTGATTCAAGCGAACAGAAATTTGAGGTTCTTCCTAAAATTGTTACTGTGACTCAATCTTCTTCAGGAGAGGCTACTGCGTGTGCCACAACTACTCATCTTTCTGAAGAGATGAGTTCTAGAAAGAAACAACGTCTTGGGTGGGGTGAAGGCCTGGCGAAATACGAGAAAAAGAAGGTTGATGTTAACATAAGCGAAGATGGAACAACATTTGGTGAAAATGGTACAGAGGAAGACAAAAATATTGCTGATAAAAGTCCTACAGTAGCCATTGTTCCAGATTATGGTTCCCCTACAACTCCGTCCTCTGTAGCTTGCAGTTCATCTCCAGGTACGGTACAATTTGTTAATATGTCGCTCTGCGAATTCCTGTGCTATTTGGTGTTATCCGTATCATTTTCTTAGTATTTGAGCTCTTCCGTCATGTATCTGATCTTGTAAACACTGATTCCCCTTTTCTCTTTCAGTCTTGAATTCCACTTGTTTTTATACATTCACTCCTTCTCTTCTGCAGGGGAAAATGTAATTTAATCATGATATTTTTTGTGTGTGTGTGCAGAGTTTGCAGATAAATCATCTGCTAAGGCTGCTGTAGCTGCTAGTGATGTCAGTAACATGTGCCGTTCACCTAGTCCCGTGACTAGTATTCACCCTGAACGCTTTCCAATCAATATAGAGGAGCTTGATAACATCTCAATGGAGCGTTTTGGCTGTTTACTCAATGAGTTGCTTGGTACTGACGATCCTGGTTCAGGGGATTCCAGTTCTGTCCAATTGACATCAATGAACAGATTACTTGCTTGGAAATGTGATATTCTGAAAGCTGTGGAGATGACGGAATCAGAAATTGATCTCCTTGAAAACAAACATAGGACCCTTAAGCTTGAAGGCAGAAGACACTGCCGTGTTGTTGAATTACCCTGTTCACACTTTTGTGAGGGAGATGTAAATGTGCCCAAGGAGCAAGAAGCTACTTGTATTTTGGGTCCCAAGGCAACAGCTTCCTCTGTAGATGAAACACTGGTGAGAGCTTCTGTTCATCAGGCTGTTTCAGCCAATGTTCCTGTTGATGTTTTTGAAGATAGTCCCGGGGAAGTTAAATCTCTATCCCAATCTTTTGCCACTGTCAAAAGCAATGAAGATATGCTGCCCATACTGTCTATGAAGGCAGCTACTTCTTCCAACGAGAATATCACATCTGCTTTTACCAATCAGGAAGCTATTGAGCTATCTTCTGCTGATGATGATAGCATGGCCTCCAATGAAGACTTACTCTGTGCTAAGTTATTGTCTTCCAATAAGAAATATGCCAGTGAATCATCGGGAGTATTCAATGAATTGCTTCCAAGAGATTTCAGTTCTTTTGATGACTCAAGATTCCCTGCCATATGTCAAACGCAGTTTGATTCTCGTGTGAAAGAAAAAATTGCAGATAGGATAGAGCTTTTGAGAGCTAGGGAGAAAATTTTGCTTCTTCAGTTTAAAGCGTTTCAGCTCTCATGGAAGAAAGATCTGCAACAGCTAGCTTTAACAAAGTACCAATCAAAGTCTAGTAAAAAAGCAGAACTATATCCGAATGCAAAAAATGGAGGGCATCTGAGGGTTTCTCAACCTGTACGCCTGAGGTTCTCTTCTTCAGGTAAAGTTCTCAAATCTCTTTTCCTCTCTTCTTTTTGCTGTGATATTTTTAGCTTCTCATGGTTTGTCTTTGTCTGGGGTAAAATTCGGTTTTTATCTTGTCATAGCAAGGTGTCAGTCGCTCTATGTATTTCTTTAGAGCATTATCTTCGTTTTTCGTAGGTAAATAATTTTTTTTAGTTGTAGGGACTTGAAATGTATGATTTTTCAAGGGAGCGTGAGTTGTTGAGAAAAAAAAAACATCTACAATTCTTGAGAACTTTTGATACAGCCGTTTGAAACCATGATGCAATTTGTTCTCTGCGGACCGGAGCTGTCAAATAGTGGACATAATTATTTATTTGCAAGCTAAGTTTACAGTCATTCCATGCTAACTAGTTTGTTGGATTTTGGTAATGCTATGTTTATTTGGGTTAGATTATGGGTTTTATCCTAATATTGTCTCTACTGTAATATTCATTTGAGCACCTAGCTTGTATAACTAGGAGGTATAATCCAAACAGATACTTATATAATTTGTTTCCAGTTGCCTTGAGCCTGTCAGAAAAATATCTCATTCCAGAGGAAATGTTGCCTAGTAAAATATTTTTTTATCGAATTTTGAAGGTTAATAACTGTTTCTCTACATGTGCAGCTCCAAGAAGGGATAGTGTAGCCCCCACAACAGAGCTTGTAAGTTATATGGAAAAGCTACTTCCGGGTACCCATCTAAAGCCTTTTAGAGACATTTTGAGAATGCCTGCTATGATTTTGGATGAGAAAGAGAGGGTGAAGTCAAGGTTTATCTCTAGCAATGGACTGATTGAAGATCCTTGTGACGTTGAGAAGGAAAGAACAATGATTAATCCCTGGACCTCAGAGGAGAAAGAGACTTTCCTTAATATGCTAGCAATTCACGGGAAGGACTTCAAGAGGATTGCTTCATATCTTACCCAAAAAACAACTGCGGACTGTATTGATTATTACTACAAAAACCACAAGTCTGATTCTTTTGGGAAAATAAAGAAGCAGCGTGCTTTTGGTAAGGAAGGGAAGCACACTTACATGTTGGCACCACGAAAAAAGTGGAAACGTGAAATTGGGGCTGCCTCTCTTGATATTTTAGGTGCCGTCTCCATTATAGCAGCAAACGCGGGAAAGGTTGCATCAACCAGACAGATCTCTTCGAAAAGGATCACCCTTAGAGGTTGCAGCAGTTCGAATTCATTGCAGCACGATGGAAATAACTCTGAAGGGTGCTCCTACAGTTTCGATTTCCCTCGTAAGAGACCTGTTGGTGCAGATGTTTTGGCTGTTGGTCCTTTGTCATCGGAGCAGATAAATTCTTGCGTAAGGACTTCTGTGAGCTCTGGAGAGCGGTGTATGGATCATCTGAAGTTTAATCCTGTTGTAAAAAAACCTCGGATATCTCGTACTACACACAACGAGAACAACAATGAAGAAGATGACTCATGTTCAGAAGAGAGCTGTGGGGAAACGGGTCCTATTCATTGGACGGATGATGAGAGATCTGCCTTTATACAGGGGTTCTCGCTATTTGGCAAGAATTTTGCTTCAATATCGAGATTTGTCGAGACAAGGTCTCAGGATCAGTGTAGGGTTTTCTATAGCAAAGTTCGGAAATGCCTTGGGTTGGAATTTATACAGTCTGGATCTGGAAATGTAAGCACATCCGCAAGTGTTGATAATGGCAATGAGGGTGGTGGAAGCGACTTGGAAGATCCTTGTGCTATGGAGAGTAACTCTGGCATATGCAATAATGAAGTTTGTGCCAAGATGGGATTGAATTCGCCTACCTCACCTTTTAACATGAATCAGGATGGTGCTAATCATTCAGGCTCTGCAAATGTGAAAGCCGACCTTAGTATATCAGAGCAAGAGAATGGGCTGACATATTTGCATTTGAAAGATTGTACGAATCTCGAGAACGATGCATGTATTAATGGGGGTTTCCCGGGTCTAGTTTCAGAATCTTGCAGAGATTTGGGCGGCGTTAATACTGTTGAGAGCCTGTGTCAGGCTACCGGGAAAAGCATGAACAATGATCTACTGTCAATGGAAATCGATGAAGGTACTTTAACATCCATTGCTGTATCTTCTGAGCCCTTGTATCGTGGCCCAAGTGTTCTTTCCAATGTTGTTATTGAAACCCCTACAGAAAGCCCACGAAAGAGTTCAGGAGGTCAAGGTGCTGCAATGCCTAACCATACTTCAAAGAATCAGGCTGGAGTGATGCAAGTTGTAAACAGAACCAGAAATTCTGGCCTAGAGGCTGAACCAGGTTTCAGGTACCCTGACTGTCTGCACCATGTGCCGATTGAGCTGTACACGGGAAATCCTATAGGCGTCAGTGTACCACGAGGAAATCCCAATTGCCATACAGACTCTGAGTCAGGAAATTCTCTTGTTGGACAAGTTGTCGAAACACATAACTTGGGTTGGCAGTGTTCAAAGGTCAATCTAAATTTGGATGAGAGGCTTCAGGTTTTAGTCCATGTAAACCCTGAGCAGAATGGTCAACCCAACGTGGAATCTTGCCAAATTCGCCAGAGATCATTCACCCAAGATCTGAGCAGGATAAGTAGGTCAAAATCTGATTTGATCGTGAAAAGCCAACGTACAGGTGAAGGTTTCTCACTCAACAAGTGTACTAGTTTAGCTGCTAAGCCTTTAGCAGTATCCCATAAAGAAGGCAGATCTGGTCATAGCAGGAGTCATTCGTTTAGTTTGTCTGATACTCAGAGACATGATAAGAATGGAGATGTGAAACTGTTTGGTACACTACTTACTACTGATGAGAATGGAATAAAACAAAAGCAGAATCAATGCACAAGTGTCAGGTCATCATCAACCTTGAGCACGGACCATGATACAAGACATCAGTACATAAATCAACAACACCTTCAGAATGTTCCCATTACGAGTTACGGTTTCTGGGATGGCAACAGAATTCAAACCGGGCTCACATCTTTGCCAGAGTCGGCCAAGTTGCTTGCAAGTTGCCCAGAAGCATTTTCCATGCATCTTAAGCAGCAAGTTGGTAATGGCAAAGAGATTCAGGTGGATGTTAGTAGTGGAATTCTGAGCTTTGGGAAGCATAACGAAGATAGTGCAGAGGCCTCAAGCGCCATGGATGAAGGTAACGTAGGGGGAGGTGTAAATGGTGTAGCAGAGGCGGCCACGTGAATCATCAAAAGCTTTCTTAGGATCATGATTAGTTTGTTTTGGAGGATTGACATATTCTTTGTTTTGTCATCCTATCTGTATTATATCTCTTTTAACCTCTTTTTTTTTTAATTTATTTAGAATGTCAGTTAATATAGGCATTTTTTTTTTTGGGGGATCAGCTTAAGTTAGGTGCCTGCAGAAAATTGATAGCTGATGTTTGTATTTGTAACGTTGCTGATAATAACAGAGAGAGCTACGCTTAGCTCTCTGTATGTTTTTCAAGGAAGATAACCACTTTAACTGATCGCGTCTGACGAAGTTCAATCACCTTAGCAATGATAAACCATCAATTGGCGGACTATGTTTTACAATTCGGATCCAGTTTACTACTCAGCGTCCTTTAAATCTCAGAAATCAGTGGATATGATCCTTTAGACCTTTTTTTCTCTGGAGTCTGGATCCAAAGATAGAATACTCAAAGCAATAAAAGCGCTCTACGCTACTCAGAACAATTTATGTGTCTTCTTGAACGGTTCTTTGGTATTTGGAGGCTTAGGTGGTGGCATATGCAAAACAACCTCAAAGGTTGAACTAGCTTTTGAGCATATACTCAAAGATATCATCAGGACCGATGATGGCTTGCGTGCAGATCGTTTCATAGAGCTTGTTGCAGAAGCTGTTTACTCATCTCGAGTTCTAGATCAGCTTCTAGACGTGCGAAAGCTCGATAAATATAACATCGAGGGAGCGATTCACGTGTACTATGACTTAATTGATCAGCCATGTAAAGTGTGCAGAGAGTTGGAGATGAGTAGTAAATCAATATACAGTAGTTCCATGCACTCAATTCCACCGGATGAAAAAGTGAATATTTTCAAGGATTTTCTAATATCTGCCACTGTAAAGGATTCTAGTGCAAATGAATTGTTTAGCTACAATATTTTCTCATGGAAGCTGCAAGTCATGAGATTATATATATTCAAATGCACACATATGGTAGTAAATTAACTTAATTATATTCAAAAACAGTAGACACTTATAAATCACACAAAATAACTTAGTCGACCTTTAATAATAGTTATAATCCACGTTTATAAATAAATGGCAAGTCATAAACTAGGCAGACGGCGAGCGACGGTCACGTTTTTTGTGTGCCTGGTGCCACCTAGGATTAGATAATCGCCATAGTTTATGAACACATAAACGACGCTTAAGCTTTTTATGAACACATAGATTGCATCTTAGTATGCCAAAAGTTTTGTCCACTCCAAAATCCCCGGAGAGTCAAGTGTCCCGTACGGACATCCTTATACGCTATGTCGACAATTGCAGTTTTTGCATTCGGAAGCTCCACATATTCAATAGTTTCTATCGCTACTTGCACAATCTCCAACTGGGACAAATAGGGCTGCAGAAACAAAACCATTTCGTGTTAATTATATTACTTGTCATTGTATGTAATAGACCTATTGTGAAAAACAAGTGTAAGTTCCAAATAGAGACGAATCCAATCATTGTCTCGCAACTCTGATTCCTTCGCCTGCAAAGTCAATAAAATATATAGTACGCAAAAGCAAAACCACAAGTGAGTGTCTTTATTGGTTCATGCATTTTAATTGATTTATAAATCCATATGAGATAATCTTACCAGGTGACACCGTTTTCTATCATTGAAATCAATCTCTGAGGGCCAATCAGGCAACTTAACATTGTACAAATCATCATACATTGATTCTTCAGTGTGAGGACGTAGGAAAGGCTCCTTGGTGGTCACTATGCAACATTAATCAGCAAGTGTTAGATAACGATGTAGTAGGAAAACTCTATAATGCACCACAAGTCAAGTCACATCATATTTTTACCTCGAGGTCTAGCAATAGTGCACGTCACGTCTAAACTTCATGAACGAGAACCTGAAAGATTTGCTGCAAACGGCTACTTGGATCGCGTGCAGACAAAGTAATGTAGTAAGAGGAAGCAGGGCAATTCACTCTCATGTTGAAACTCTTTAGGCTATCGAACTGCAAATTGTTCTCAGGGCCGTGCCTAGGAAGAAAAATTTTAAACATTTGCCTAGGGCCCTGTTTTATTTATAAAATTTTAGAGCCCTAAATATCAAAATATTTAGTGATCTAATGGTTTTAAAGTTACCTCAAAATATATCCCCATTCAGTTTCAAATCTTTATCATTGGTTTTTTAAATCTTTCATTGTTCATAATTAATTTTTGCGGCCAATACATGTTTATTTTCTTGTATTTGCCATATTTTTTATTTTCATTCACTCTTTAATTACTCTTACTTATAAATTTTATCAATAATTTATTTTAATTATTTTTTACAAACATAATTTTAAAAAAATCAATTTAGTTTCTTTTATGATCCTTTTATAGTTTTTTTCTTAGAAAAATATTATTAACAAAATTCATAATTCATTATCATAATCATATAGAAAATATATTAATTACAGTTATTTTAATCTTAAAATTAGTATTAACAAATCATGTAAAGTATTATTATTTTTGGCCTAGGATCCTAAAATCTCTAGGAACGGCTCTGAATTTGTTCCTCTGACAGATGGCGAAAGAAATTGTGAATGTAATAATAGTTAGAGCATATAGATAAAAAAAAAAAAAAAAGCACTCAGTTCTTTCTTTTACCTCTAACAAATTGTAACGATGAAGTCCCACCCTAGCATAGACTCTAGAGCTTGGTCAAGCAACCATAAGGATACTTCCCTTCACAGTCGAAGTGACGAAACCTATGGTGGAGATTGTATGATCTTGGAATACGTTGGGGAAAATCGAAACCCTAAGAAGATGAAAGAATTATCATCTCCTTTGTATATTCCAACCGACGACTCATCTTTCTTCGAAATTTAGCTACGGATGCTTTTGGTCGATTCAAAATTTTCTTGTTTTTTTTTTCATTAACCCAAAACGCCATCGTTTTAACATTTACCCACAAATCGTTCACTTTAGCAAAAACTTACAATGTCCGGATGTGGACATATGGGGTTTGCAGCAACAAGGTTCGAGAGTGTGAAATGGAAAAAAAGATCCTTTCAGTTACTATTTTAAGTATGGATTGTTTAGATGCAATATTTAGAAAACGCTTGTTATTACAAGATATATAATAAGCATTAAAAGTAAATACGACTAGGAGAAGACTAATTTCAACTTCACTTGATGGAGGAAAAACCTTCTTCTACTACCTCGGAACTTGTTAGGAGAATTGGTGGGAGCGGTGCCACGATTTTTACTACCTGCAGAATGGTGATGACTGATTTAGTTAAGAGGGTCTAAGCGATCAGGTAAAGAGCTGCCAACTTTTGCAACGGCCTTAAGTATGATTCTATGTGGGTTATCTTATGAGTGTTCAACAGGTTTGGTAGCTCTACTTGATGAGCATGCAGATGATATCCACAATCCCCTGGAGCAGCCTGAATTGGCCTTCGGTAACCCCTGCAATATAATAGTGCACTAATCATTCAACACCATTACCACAGATGATGATAGCATCTAGTTTTACAGACCAATCCCAACTCCACAAGAAACTTCCTATTGTACTGCAATCCACATACTACATATGCTTAGCTTGAATATTGTAAATTAGGTTAACTTCCTACATTTGGTCATCTCAAGGAATCTGGAAAATGTAATAGAAAATGTAAATAAGAAAAAAAAAAAAAAGATCCAAGTTTGTACCCATCTTGAGCAAAAGCAGCAGCAGCATCTACAACATCTGGATCAAAGCACTTTGGTTGTCCACCCGGAACATAAAGAGGGTCACCTGCAGTTTGGTCAACAAGTAAGCTATTTGTTTCTAAGTTTCATGTTTGCTGACTTGTACTGAGATCCTATAAACATCACCACCTATTTCATAGACCACCGCCGAAAGAAACCTTACGTGTACCAAAACAATCCTAGTCAATGTCATAAGCAACTCAAGTCCTAGACTGTTACGATATGTACATGGCTCATACAATTATAACTAATTGAATCATCACGTGGGACTAAGGTCTTTTTATCCATCAAATCATGATTCTATCCTTTTGTATCAATGTTCTACTGAAGTTTTCCTCCCACCAGCCCGCAGTTCGGTTGTTCCATGATTTGCCTAGTTGATCTCATAAGTAAGGCTGCGACAAAATCTAAGTATCCAACATTTTGTTTTATAATAATGGACGGACTAAAGTACTAGCTCAAAGCGTATGACAGACTAGAAGGAAATAGAAGCTTTTACCTACCAAGGGATGTCCAATGTATGCAAGATGAATCCGGATTTGATGTGGTCTTCCAGATTGTATCTCCACCTATTTGCATAAAACAGGATGATTTCAAGAACTTTGTTTGTCATTCGCTTTCTGCAATATCCTTGTGTGACATGCAAGTGCGAAAGCTAATGGGATGTATAAAAACAATGGCATTGAAAATAAGATGAAAGGGAAGAAAAACCTTAACCAGCGTGCAATCTCGCTGTCTGTCCCTCTCCAGAACATATACTTTGCTGAGAGCAGATTTGCCTGATATGAACGAAAAGCAGAACAAACATAAATACAAAACAAACACGAAAATGTGGATTATTCTGACCCTATAGCTAATGGTATAAGATACTAGAACTGACCTTCAGTAGAAGCGACGTATAATCCTTTTGCAACCCCAGGATACCAAACTACTCCAATAGGCTGTTCGATAACTACCTTCAAAATGTAAATAAACAAGCATTGTCAAGAGATACATCTCAATCACATATATATACAAGCATAAACAAAGGATTTGAAATGAATTCACAACACAAAAAATAAACTGGCCTTACCTCGTCTTCTTCAACTATACCATCTGCTAGTGCTCGATATATCTTTGATATTTTTCTTCCAGTTCCACACTCTAGATCCAGGTTACTGTAAGAATGAAGAGTTTACTTCCTAAAAACGTAGTGAAAGTATACATACAAAAACTCTAACTTCTAGGCTCTTGCGGCTCGCATAGAAAGGATGATGATTGATATAGGAAAGGTCTAAGATCCAGTGTACTGTAGGCTTTGCCAAATCAGCAGCAAAAAGGGCTTTAACTCTGATGATATTAAAATTAGAAACAAGAACTGAATGCAACATACCCGTCCTCTGCTATATTATTAGACTAGTTCTGTTTTCCTTTTCCCTGAATATATGTTTTGGAACTTTACACCCATGGCAGGTAATTCCAACTTCCTCTTCTGTCAAAGTTTAAGTCTAAGGTGTTCGATCAAAATGTGGAACTATCACATGCTAAGCAGGAGACTGCACAATCTATGTGATATAGCAGTGATCAACTAAGTTCTAGAAACAAATACTTCCCGAATCAGTGACTGAAAAAAACCCTATAGATAAGACAAATGATCTTTTCAAGAATGAGCTGAGTCAAAAAGTAAGTCAGGTATGATGTTAAAACTCACCCGGACCCAACAAGAGATGTTCCCTCAGCAAAATAAGCTGCAAGTTTAGTTTTTGCAAGCTTTGTCTTCGCACAAAGAAGTATACCTGAAAAAAGAGTCCATCCACACAAAAAAAAACAACATATTTTATCAAGTTCCCTAGTAGAGAGATATCAATCATATCATAGTAGAGATGCTTTTGCAATGCGAACTGATCAATCCAGTGAAGAGGGCAACATTTATAAAGTCGCTGAGAATTCTAAAATTTTAGTTGGTCAAATGATAAGGAAAAAAATCAAAACAAAGTCTATAGACTATACCTGATGTTCCTCTACCCAGTCGATGTACAGGGACAGGGTGTGGTGATTCACGGGACCCAGTGGAAGAATTATTTTGACCAAAACACCACTGCAGTTGTGTCAACAAAGTCCGTTGCTGAAAAATTCCACCTGGCAACACTTGAAGTCCAGAAGGCTTGTTTAAAGCTATCTGCATTAACAATTAACATATATCAAATCCACCAAAAATATATACACATCACTGCAAGTTTAGAAGATAAGTCAAGAGAACAAAATGATCTCACAAAATACCAAAAGCAAATAAAACAACTCGACAAGAGTTTTCAACGTTTTGTTCAGAGCGGGAAAGATACCAAATCATCGTCTTCATACAAAATTTCTAGCGAGTATGGCGTGTCAGGTTCCTTCCAAGGAAGCCTATGGTAAACTAACTTGGAACCAATCCTGAAAAAAAACGAAATAGAATGAGACAGACACCTTTACTAAAGCTAAACAATATATAGTGTTTTTCAAATCAATGTAGGAAAAAGAACCTAAGAAGTGTGTTGGGATCTTTAACAATTTCTCCGTCAATTTGTATCTGCAAAACTTTGAACACAAGAAATGAATAACAGAGGCAAGAGATCAATTTTGTGAAATTTTGGTATAAAGATCAAACCTGTCCATTTTGGATTCGTTGAATCCACCTGAAAAAAAAGTAAGCTAATTAAAGAATGAAACGTAACAAAAACGAGATTGTTAGAGAAGACTTGAGGAAGAAGAGAAGAACCCTAGAAATGGAGCTGAGCTCTTGTATTTAGTGGAGTAGAAATCTGACACCGTCGTTAACTCTGTATAGAAATTCCACAAAATTCAAAAAAAAAAATAACGAAAACAAATAAAAATAAAAACTTTTGACTCCTGAATCAGTCAGTACCTGACTCAGAAGATGAGATAACATCCTTGTACGCTAAACCATCGTTGAGCTCGGGCCATGGCAAGCCAATACGTTGCTGCGCCGGCGGCAGCGGCGAAGACATTGTTGCCGGTCTGGTTGAGCTCAATTTTGTTATTTTTTTTACTTTTCCCTTTCAAATCGTGAAATAAAAACAGGAAATTGAAGGACAATTTATTGAACCAAACCGAAATAGACCGATCTTTAACTTAGTCATCACATCCGAGCCATAAATTTATTAATATTAAACCTATTCCGACTTAAGCCCATACCAAACTCGGTTATTTAAAATCTTATTTTACACCAAATTTCAAGAGTTTTTAAACTTTTATCTTATGAGTGAATCTAGAATATTTTCTTTAAATGAGATATTATTGTTTTTTCTAAAAAGCAATGGAATCCAATTCTACACATAATCTTTTTACTTTGTTAGTAAAAAGTTTCTTAAAGCACAAGTAAAGCCACAAGCTTTTCTGATTTTGGGGACTGATTACTTTATAAAACATTAGAAAAAAAAAAGATGGGTTGACATTGTGAATAGTTAAGGCATAGTATTTGAACGAGCTTTCCTTTCTTATTAAAGTCATCAAGAGCAGTTACAATTGAAGTAACTAATTAGCTAAATTTCCACTAGATAATCAATTATTATCAGTTAATTATCCAAACCCTGAAACCTTTTTGATCAATCTATTCCTGTGTGGTTTTCTTGTACTCAGGCTTCAGCTCATAAGTTCCTTGGTTGCTTCCTTTGTTGTTGTAGATGCAAAGATCTCTCAGCAAGTCTTTCAGGAATTGCTGCCACAAATCCACATTCAGTACACTAAGTCTGATTGTTTGGTATTTGTCTTCTTATTTCTCTTTTGAACCTCACAATCAAGCACTACACAAAAAGTCTGTAATTTCCTTCTGCTTACCTCTGGTTGGTCAGTTTCCTGAATGAGCAGCCTCAGAGTCCAATTTGATTGTCTTTCAAAGAGATTGAACATGACCCCTTCCATCTCTCTACGGTCCCTTCTTGTTCTCTTCATTTCAGAAGTCTTGTTTGTCAATTTCCTCTTTTCCTGATATACAAAGCCATGAATCCAAGATCCTGAACCAACAGTAATATGAGTGTTTCAAGAGATAAAAGATAGATACAGGAGTCGCTGCGGGGATTATCATTCCCAGCATTGGCCTCATATGCATTCCTCTGGCATTATCAATAACCTGATCAAGAAACCAGAAACATGATCATGGAAACAAAAAAAAATGTGGTAGAGGCTTGTTTAGTAATCAAAGTCACCACATTACAACAACCTTGATCTGTCTATTTTTGCCCATGTACTTGTTTGTTCTTTCACGGCACAGTTTTCCATAGCTCTCAATGTTCTCATTATGAGGCCTCATGTCAAATTTGTTTTTAACCTTCCCTTCTACTGACATCTTGCCTAGAACAAATAAGATTGTTGAAGAAAATCAACACAATTGTCAGAGAAAATCAGGTTCATCATCTCTTGGTTGTAAGTAAAAAGACCAGTGCTAAACTTTCAACCAATGAGCCATACTGTGATAAATGTAACCCACAATTCTAACAAATGTAAACCCAAGATTCATGCCAAATAAGAAGCAAGCCGTTGTGGTGAATACAATGTGTGGAAAAGTGTTATACTTACTCTCTGAAGCCTCAGCGAAAGCATTCAAGGGGATGAAATCTTTAGACATATCCAAAATGTAACTTTTTGGCATGTTTCCAGATTCAGCTCTAGCTAATTCCATTACAAACTGCGAGGCAAAAGAATAACATGTCTTACACCAAGAAACTCGCAGTTTTAAGTGACGAGCAAGAAAGTTGAAACGTAAAATTACCAAAATTCTTTTGCATAGAGTCAAAGAAATCTAGAAGACACCATAAAAAAGATCTCAAATTTGTAGAAATGGTTCCATAAACTAAACCCAATTCTCAAATTAAAGTAGAAAACCACTCGATATCTCCAAAACTCACAAAACCCATTTCACCAAATACATTGAATTTCAGAGAATGTAAAGCAAGTTTCTCAGAGGACCAAAGCAGACCCTAAATAGAAGAAATCATGCAAATTACTGAGGAAGAAAATCAATTAAAACGAGATATGCATGCAGTGAGGAGAAGAAAAAGCAAAGATGAAATGAATAATGTACTCCGGTTTCGTCATCCTCGGGAGCGGCAGGATCGACGGAGAGAATGACTTTAGCGAGAAGATCGTCGTTAAAAGGAAGAGATTGGAAAGAACGAGCTACGAGAGAAGGACATTTCATCAACCACATCGATCTATCTGCCAAACCAATGTCCAATCCTGGATTCTCTATCTTTTTTACGTTTAATTCTTCCATTGTTTTTGCAGATTCTGATAAAGAGAAGAGAAGAGAAGAGAAGAGAAGAGAGACGATGGTAACAGAGGAATTCAAAGCGAGTTTATATACTATAACCTAAGGCTTCCCATTTCATTAATCTCTTTATATTCGTATCTAATAAACCAAATGTAGAATCATAAAAGGCAAAAGCTTTTTTCTTTATATTATGTATATATAGATTTTGCATTTTATCAATGTAAGTAAAATCCACGCTCTAGAACGACTACTACATCACCATATTTACAAAGGAGATTTTTTTTCTCATTGAAGATTTTTCCTGTTCAGGTCTTGTGGATTCACACGCGTGCCCGTTTGGTTCTTCTCTCAGCTAACTTGTTAGTCGCATTTCGTTTGTTCGAAACCTCTTTCTTTTGTGTCCCACTCAAAGCTCTAGCCTTGGTCTCTTCCTCCTTCATCGTATTCTCCAATGCATCTTTCACAAAGAACTTTAGCCTCCATAATGTTGGTTCGTCCTGCATACAAGATTAAGAAAAGAAATGACCTGTGTTCGGACCGGAAAGCACAAATGACGGTGGCTTTAGTTAAGAGATTTTACCAGTACGTCCATCTCAATATTCACTTCCTCTGCTCTAGGTTGGAAATTCGGGTCAGCCTGAGCAACTATACTCAACACTTTCTGTAGATCATCCGGAGACAGTTTTAACAATGCCAACCCAATATTACGCTTCTCCTCAGTTGTGATTTTTCTGTTACAAGCACTCACTGGTGTAAGAAAATGATACATTGACCAAAGGAGAGAGGACCCCAAAAGGTGTTAAGAAATTCATTAAGAGTGATTAGACCAACCTGCATCTTTCCACAACTATATGCCTTAGCTTTTCCAGCTCGTCATTAACATGGCAAATCTGGGCAGCAATATATCAGTTTGTTAGTTAAATGGTTAACGATACAAAAGGGTCGCTGATATCATAAAAGAAATTAACCTCGTTGCCCAATTCTCTAGTTGTTTTGATATGAGATGCTTCTTTTGCTAGCAGTGCCTCCGTTGCTGCTTGCTTCTCCTCTTCCTCCCGTATTTTCTCCTGTAATCAATTTTGTTAAGAACATGGCTAACTTAAAAAAAAAAACTTTGGTGCTACGCTCCAACAAGAGAATAGTGTGAAAGATAATAACATATTATTACTACCTCTTCATGAACCTTAGGAAGAAACTGTGCCCATTTCTCCTCAAATTTTTCCAGTAATTTTTCCGCCATAGAGTAAACATTACTTGTTTCTTCATTATAGTTCATTGCGTTCTCAAACACTAGCCGCATATCAGCATATATTTGCATAACATGTTTGTACCCGGTACCATCCTTAGCCTCCATTTGATTCTTTATTGTGCTGAAGTCCATGGGCTTGTCAATAATCTACAATCAGATCAAACATGTTTAAAGAGACCACTTACAGAAAAAAAAACAATCTCATGGCTTTGAATGGAAACCGAGGAAAACACACACATAAAGTGTTAAACATATTCACAGAGCAAAACATAGTAGTGTACTTTTGATAAAACGTGTTGACAAGTTCAAACTGCATTGATCACTAGCTTTCTCTCCATTTTCTCATCAACTGAAGACTTGAATCCATTTTCTAACTGGATTCTAATTCATCCTAACAAAATATATACCCGAATATATTGAACAAGAAAGCGATAAATGCAGGGCTAAGACAGAGCCCGCGAAATTCTGGTAGCTCAAATAGACAAAAGCTATTTAGTCAGATGTACATTGCAAGTATACCCAAAGAATATATATCAATAAATAAAGATGAAATTCTGATAGCTCTAATAGGCAAACCCGGTTAAGTCAACTGTAAAGTCCAATTATATGTTCTACCAAAATAAGAATCAAAAGGTGAAATTTTGATAGCTCGAATAAGCAAAAGGCATTTAAGTCAGCTAAGAAGATATCAACAAGGAAAGTTGAAGGCTGCGACTAAAAACGTTACCTCATAGTAGTCATGTAAACCAAGACCTTCTACATTGACAGGATGCATAAATGGCCATGCACACTTATGCTGAGTTATCTGAGAAATCAATACAATCAAATCAATGATTCAAAATCTTCCTGAAGACATCAATGCCAAGATCACTTCAAGTAGAGAGATGATTTTACCTGACGGAAGATTGGTCCAAATTGACGCATGAGGTCCTGCATTCTTTTTGCAGCAACAGCTTCTCTACGAGCCGCCTCTTGTTGAATCTTCCTAATGCCAACAACATGTCTCCCTTTCTCTGTATCTTTACAGCTAGAGCCAGAGTTTGAGACGCCAATGCTCGAGTAAAATTCCTCTACTTCTTTCAGTTTATGCTCAAGCTACAGGTCAAAACCCATCAACCATAGATCGAATCAGCACAATATATCAAAACTATCCCATATCAAAATAAATTCAAAGCAAAGCTACACACAGTTTATAGCAAAGTAAAGAAGGAAATAATTTTTTTTTGGCTCAAAGCTTAACAAACAATGCAAGAAGAAAGAATCATAACGAAGTAACACGAAATCCCTAATTCAGTATCATGAAACTATTTTTTATGCACATTAGGAGCGGAAAATTTGAGATTGTTTCTAGTAACAGGAATCAAAGCTTCAAGGAGAATTGTAAGAGTACCGAATCAACCCAATGTAAAACCTCGTCGACGCGCTGCTTGATGCACTCAGCCTCGACAGGGAAAATCTGGGAATCTCCGCCGGGGATTTGACCTAATTCTGTCACTGAGTCAGCCATCTAAAGTTTCTCAGTTCCAACTTCCAACCAAACGAATGAAAAATCTCCAGAAGAAATGTGCAGAAATTGAAACAGAAGAAATAGCTCTGATGTTAGACTACCTGTCGTTTTTATTTGGATGTAAAACGATGTCTCTTACTCCAAACGCTGAGTCGTTTTTCCTTACGAAACGACATGCATTCTACCTTTATTTTTATCTTTTTTAACGTCTTTTATTAAAGATTTAAAATCTATGTACATTGTCATGAAAAAAAAACTCCTTGACATTCTAGGAGGATAAAAATAAAAATATTTGTCATTAGTCATTACACTTTGCATGTGTTCGGTTTTTGCCATTTTGTCAGCTACTTTGTTATAGTGTCTTGGCACCAAAGTATATGATAAGTCGGTGAAACGATCCGTCCAACTACGGACTCGTAATAGTGGTTCAAGATTTGCATTTTAAACCCGGGATTGAAGAAGGTCGTATAATTGAGCAGTCACTTTCTATAATTATCTCCCGAAAGCTTCAACAACATAATGACAGTAAAGCATGAAGTAAGGTAATATATTCCGCTCTAAGGGGTTTGATCCTTGTTTAAGCCTCGTGAAAGCCGCTAGTTTATATAATATGTGTTCATCATGAAGGATCTAACCAATCCCTATTGAATTGAATATGTATAAAAATACTAACTTGGTCTACATTGACATTCATTCCACATTTTTTATTGAAAATATATTCTCCCATAATTTTTCATTTTTTGTTTCGCGTGAGAGAGAAAAATAGAGTCCTAGAAAAAATGGAGAAATCGAACAAAAATGTGAAGGCAAAGCATGTGTTTTCAGCTGAAGAAAAATATCAAAAAGCTGTGAAAATTCAGGCTGAGATCCACGTAGAAATGACGTTGATTAGGTCGCAATACAAAACTGTGAGGAAATTTCTCTTTCAATTTTTTTATTTCATATTTTAAAATTTCACTTCACAGTGACCTAATGAGATCTCACAGTCTTTTGTTATAGAAACTCCTTGGATTCTTGAGCGCCGAGCCACCAATGATGTTATATCCGTTAGAGTTTTCCGTTGCCGTTTGTGTGGTAGTCTTACGAGTCGTCGAGCTCGACATACGGTAAATTCATCAAACATGTTGTTGTTTTGATCAGTAGTTGATATGTTAGAACTTTGTTTGAAGCATGCCTACAGAGAAAAACAGAAAAATGGAGGCATCTCCGTTTCCATTGTGCTTCCTCCTGGCAAATTTCTCACAATGTATCAAGACTTGATCAAATCAACTTCTAGATCGATTTCCTCATGGATTCTTGCAGTTTTCTGAACCTATTCAGTTTGCGACTCATTCTTCATCCTCATATTCGATTTCTCCATTTTGATATGAATATTGATGGAATATTGATTTCTCCATCTCCGTATCAATATTCCATTAGCAACGTTGTTCAGTTGGAGACTCATGCTTCATCCTCATATTTGATTTCTCCATTTTGAAACAAATATTGATACAAAATAATTTTTGTATCAATATTCCATCAACAACATTGGTTTTGCCTTTGAGATATGCCTATAGAGAACAACTAAATAACCAATTGTACACGTTTTGAAAAAAAAAAAATTTGTATGTTTTATGATTTTTTTAAAAAAATAGATGTATAATTTTTTCTCATGATACATAATTTATGTTTTCCCTCAATCAAGAATAATTGTTGTAAGACATTTTTTTGTAGAAATTAGGAGTAACCGCATCGGTTAGATACTCTCTAGAGTATCTCTAAATTAAAATATTAGTATTTTAAATAAAGAAAATAGTTGATTATTAGAAAAGTGACAAGTGCATTTAGTGTATCTTGAACTGTACCGAAAGTCTCTCAAACGAGAAACCTTACCTCACCTCTCTCATATTTTTTGTTTTCTTTTTATTTTATTTTTAAATAAAAATAGTGAGATACTTTGTTAAGGAGGTGCTCTAATGCCTCCATAAAAAACTAATAATAGGAATTATAAATCTATGAAAATAATTTTGAATAGATTTGGAACCCAAAAGCAATAAAAGCTCTTATAAAAACACTCACTGCATAAAATATGAGAATCGACTTTATTTAGGCAACTGATGCAATAAAGATTTATTTTTTGATCATAAATGTTAAACAATAAAGATTTATTCTCAGGAAGAAGAGCTTTGATCCTATATTGAGTAGGTGAGGAGGTTCTTTAACTAGTTTTTTTACCCATTTCTTATCAAAATACATATTAGTTTGCCCTTGCTTATATTTACAAGTTATTGTAATCTATTGTAAAATAGTGTTTTTGGTGGAAAGATTATCGTATGTAATATTACTCGAGAGCAGACATGTATTTGACATATTTCTTTATCAAATCTACTATTTATTATCTAATTCCTAACTCTATAAAAAAATAAGATCTATCAATATTTTATTTTCTTCTTCTCCCTTTTAATTTTTAATACTTTTTTGTTTAAGATATTTTTACTCCAAAAAATAAAAAGAATAATAAATGGGGCATTCCGAGAATTGAACTCGGGACCTCTCGCACCCAGAGCTGTAGCATGGCACAAGCAAGAGAAGCAGTGGCTGCGGCCCTCATAATATTTAAAAGTATTTTCGGCCCTCATTTACAGAAAAATTTCTTTATCCTAGTGGTAAGTAAGAATTTTTTTTTTTTTTACACCGAGACCCAAGTTCGAAACCTAAAGCTGCGAGTTTTCATCTTTTTACACCGAGGCCCAAGTTCGAAACCGGCTCTTTTTGTTCTCTAGCTTGCGGCCCGCTAATTTTATGCTACGGCCCTGCTCGCACCCTAAGCGAGAATCATACCACTAGACCAAATGCCCTTTTGCTTAGTATTTTCGTTTATAAATTATTTAAACAATATCAATATATAATATTTTTAATTTTGGAAACTTAACTTTTTTGTGCAACCAACAAAAGAAAATCCCCACAAAATTCCAGAAAGAAATCTTAAGAACTAAAATAGGAATGGCTATCATGATGGTGGAAGAGCCCTCACGAAGTTGGTGGACATTACTCCAAATGCTTAATAGATAGGAAAAAAAAACAAATCAAACGACGAATTGATTCCGCTCATCGATATTAATTGCGTTTGTAGCCTAACTAAGTTAGTTCAGTCAAACAGATCAATTCGATTTAATTTTTAAAACATCAAAAAATTGTCTCGCACATTCAAATTTTTTTTTTTTAACTTAAAACTAAAACCCACATTTCTCATATGCCAATTTAATTAGTTTGTGGATTTGATTATGTAAACACGGACGGATAATGGGATAAGGTAGTTTTATAGTCAGTCCTGATATACTTAAAGAATCGATGGAATTTTCTGTGTATTGCTCTTGACCAAGTGGCCTCGTATATATACAAAGACACGACTAGGGTTTTACATTGACAGACAAGAAAGGTAACCCCAAATAGAAAATGGAAAATATACAATTATATATTCATTGGAGGGCCGAAAATGTAACCCCCTAAGCTGGACATTGGAGGGCCGAAAATGAAGATTCAAAATGCCCAACTTGTCTCGAAACGCAGCAAATTCCCGTTGTCCAAGAGCCTTAGTAAAAATGTTTGCGAGTTGCAACTTAGTAGAAACATGAGCAGTAGCAATGGTACCTGATTTGATCTCATTACGAACAAAGTGACAATCCCTCTCGATGTGTTTCGTACGTTAGTAGAAAACAGGGTTAGCACTGATGTGTAAAGCAGCCATATTATCACAGTAAAGACGCGTGGGCTCTATCATCTTGACGCCGAGATCAATCATAAGAGCTTTTATCCAAACTAGTTCCTTCGTAGTCCATGCCATTGCCCTGTATTCAGCCTCAGCAGATGAAAGACTCGCACGATCTTGTTTCTTGGTTTTCCATGAAATAGGAGATTGGCCAAGTTGAATGAACCAACCTGTCAATGATTTTCAAGTTAACGGAAAACCATTCCAATTAGAATCACACCAGCCATAGATACGAAGATCCAAATCCGCGCGAAGTAAAATGCCCTGTCCGGGACTATTCTTGAGATACCGAATAACCCGGAGAGTTGCTGTCCAATGTTCTTCGCGAGGCTTACCCATGAATTGTGATAGTATATGCACAGAATACGCTATGTCTGGTCTTGTAACTCCAAGGTAAATAAGTTTACCAATAAGCCGACGGTATGATTTGGGATTTGGCATAACAGGACTGTCATCCAAAGCAAGTTGATGATGTTGTTCAAGAGGAAACGTAGCTAGCTTCGCTCCAAGCATACCGGTTTCTGACAAAATATCCAAAACATACTTCCTTTGGTTCAAATATATTCCTTGTGGGCTTCTGGCCATTTCAATTCCGAAAAAATATTTCAACACTCCAAGATCTTTCATATGGAAGCATGTGTTAAGATAGGCTTTGAATTTTCCAATCTCGTCTAGTTTGTTCCCTGTGATTACGAGATCGTCGACGTAAATGAGAACCCGTATTTCAACCATGTCTTTCTCCAGTACAAACAATGAATAATCAGAGTAAGTTTGACGAAAACCATAATTTTCAAGGGAGGAAGCAAGTTTAGTGAACCAACAACGCGGAGCTTGCTTCAATCCATACAAAGACTTGCGGAGACGACACACTTTACCATTGTTTGGAGAATTAAATCCTGGAGGTAATTTCATGTAAACTTTTTCTTTGAGATCGCCATGCAAAAATGCATTATGCACATCCATTTGATGTACTTCCCAATTTCGAGCTGCAACCACCGAAAGAAAAGATCGAACTGTAGTCATCTTAACCACTTGAGCAAAAGTCTCACCATAGTCAATACCTTCAATTTGCTTATTTCCAAAAATAACTAGCCGCGCTTTATAGCGTTTGATCGAGCCATCTGAACGGTGTTTAATACGGAACACCCATTGACAACATATTGCCTTTTTACCTTCCGGTAAATCTTCCAAAGTCCACGTATTATTCAGTTCAAGAGAATTAATTTCGTTTCCCACTGCATTAGTCCATCGAGGGTCTTTCATAGCTTCAACAAAAGTTTTCGGTTCACTTACATTGGTTATAGCCGCTAAGAACACTTTGTGGTTAGCCAAAAAATGATCATATGATACTACATCCTCAATCAGATATTAACAAGTAGAATCTGCACACACCAAAGTTGTATCATAGTCTTTGAGATAGCCAGGAGGTTGGCGTTCATGCGTTCCTTGTCTCACCTAAACTGTTGCGTTCCCAGGCTCAGGATCTATTGTGTCACTTATTTCTCCAGCCTCTACACCATTATCATCCCTTGTATTTTTAGACTCATTCAAAATAACATCATCTGATGAAGAAGGTAAATTTAAGACCACAATGTTTTTATCAGTCGTTCCATCATTTATTTCAACCTCTGTTCCATCATTTATTTCAGCCAAAAATGGATCTTCAAGTGGTGTGTCTGCAGAAGCTTGATAAGGGAAAGTATCTTCACAGAAAATGACATCTCTTGAAACTACAAGCTTCTCTTTTCCAAATCAAATGCACGCCACCCTTTCTTCCCATGAGGATAACCGATAAACACATACTTTCTACTCCGGTTTTCAAATTTGTCTCCTTTGTGATCTTGATTGTGAATATAACATACACAACCAATAACCCGAAGATGCTTATAGGACGGTTGCTTGCCGTACAAGATTTCGTATGGAGTTTTCCTATGCAGAATATAAGATGGCGTCCTATTGATCAAATACGCAGCTATTAAAGCACACTCTCCCCAAAACTCAACAGGTAAATGTCCCTCAAACCGAACCGCTCTATCAACATTGAGCAAATGTCGATGTTTTCGTTCCACTCGTCCATTTTGTTGTGGTGTACCAATACAAGAGGTTTCATGGTGTATTCCCTTCTCCAAGAAATATGTCGCCAGTGATAAGAACTCACTTCCATTATCACTTTGGATCGTTCTAACTCTCTTATCGAATTGTTGATCAACCATTGCAATAAAGTACTTGATTTTCGCTTGTGTCTCACTCTTTGTATTCATCAAATAAATTCATGTCCCCCGAGAGAAATCATCGACTATAGTAAGAAAATATCGTGCTTCCGAGAAAGATGGAACTCGATACAGACCCCATATATCACAATGAACCATTTCAAAAATCTCCGTAGTCTTATTAATACTCAAAGGAAAAAGACAGCGCGTTTGCTTGGCGCAGATACAAGTCTCACACGCTTTATTCTGAAAATCACTAGTATTACTAAAATCAAAGTTTGATAATGACTCTAGTACTTTCAAAGACGGATGCCCCAAGCGTCGATGCCACAACTCTACAGACTGATTTGTGAGACCTTTTGCCGCTGTGGCTACTTCCGCACTCCGAAAATACAACAATCCTCCAACTGGTTTACCCACTCCAGTCAGCATCCTCGTAGTGCGGTCCTGAATAACACAACATGGAACAGACAGTTACATCACACAGTCATTTTCTTCCATCAGTTGTGTCACTGATATCAAATCAAATCCCAAATTTTCAATGTAGAAAACCTCTATCAACCGAAGGTGAAAATTCAATATAACAGACCCAACGATATCTGCCACTACCGTCCAACCATCAACCAATATAATCTGAGTCGGCGTTGATCTTCTAAGGTTCGTAAGAATTTTTTTCTTACAAGTCAAGTGATGAGTAGCACCTGAATCTAAAATCCAAGAGGGAGGACAAGACTTACCCGATTGATTCTCATCAGCTCCAATAGTTACTGCATTCATAATCCTCTTCACGCTCAACCATTGTTCATCAGTCAAACCACACACAGTTGATCTATCTGCATCTGTAATAGCCACGTTATCAACAGCGATGCTCGGCTGTCCCACAACTCTTGCTACATTCACTCATCCCGGTCTGCTGCGACCACGACCAGATGGTGCGCTCCCTCTACCTCGACCAGTACAATTTCGCGGTCTATCTCCCTACCACTCGGGGAATCCCAACAGCTGAACGCAAGTTTCGGTACGATGTTCGGTTCTGCCGTAATTTGAGCATACTACATTCGTTTCTCTATCATCTGGCCTGAATTGTGGTATGTGAGCTTGATGCGCCACAAACGCTATATTTTCATGTTTGTCGTCTTGAGTCTTACGCTTGATGTGTGCATCTTCATCTTGTGTTACTTTCAAATATGCATGCTCCAAGCTCGGCAAAGGTTCCTGTGACAACAAGTTTGACCTCACCAACCCAAAAGCTTCTTCATCAAGACCCATTAGAAAATCATGGACCTTATCTTCTTCTCTTCTCTTTTCGATTTCCTTACTGAACTTGCAAGTGCACAACCCACACGGGCAGCTCACTGGAGGTCGACAACAGGCAAGATTATCCCATAATTTTGTGAGCTTTCCAAAGTAATCTTCAACAGACAGACCTGCTTATTGACAATTCCCGAGTTCTCTTCGCAGTTGTTGAATTCGCGGACCATTAGTTACTCGATATCTCTTTCAAATATGCTCCCACAAGTCCTTCGCAATCGGTTTATGAGAGATATTAGACAATAGTTTCGATTTGATTGTCATCTTAATCCATGAGACTATGAGTGCGTTAATTGGCATCCAATCTTCATAGTCCGGTGATCCTTTGGTCGGTTGGGTTATGGTTCTGTCAACGAAACCAAATTTCTTCCGTGAGTAGAGAGTTGTTTCAAGGTTTATTGCCCATTCCTCATAATTATCTTCGTGCAGCAAGGGTCGAGAGATCGTGCTTCCGGGGTTATCGTTCGATGTCAAGTCATAGGGAGATATCGTGCGTTGCTGCATCTCCGTTAGTGATGTTTTCACAGAGCTGGTCTTCTTGGTTTTGTTGGACATGTTACAGAAATCTCAAATCAAGCGAGACTGAGATCGAGAAGAACAACTTGTAATCAAGAAAGAACAAATGTCGAAAAACTTGATCAAGAGCTTGGTTTTGGCTCTGATACCATGATAAACTTAAAGAATCGATTGAATTTTTTGTGTATTGCTCTTGACCAAGTGGCCTCATATATATACAAAGACACGACTAGGGTTTTACCTTGACGAACAAGAAAGACAACCGCAAATAGAAAATGGAAAATATACAATTATATACATTTAACGATATATTCTCATTGTCCCACCACCGACAAAACGTGCAATCCACTTCTTCTTCAATCTTAAACTTGAACAATTTAAACCAGAGAAGAAGAAGAAGACTGCATAAGAAAAAAGTCTTACAGAAAATTTCATGTTCATTTTATTACCAAAATTAATTTAATAAAACCTACCAACCCACTCAAAACAGATACCAGTTCGTTAGAGAAGCTGAGAAGGGACACAGAAAGCCAGCTACACAATCCAATATACGACAATTAAATAAATAAATAAGCAAGCCAAGTAATGAAATAGTTTTAAAACTAATAAACTTTTTGGTACTAAAAAATACAGAAAATTTAGTAGTACAGCTATGAAGAAAAGGTCTATTTTATACTTTTTATGTAACCTTTTGTCACGGACACCGTTTCATTCATTCCTTTGGACCCCTTCTTCTTCAAGATCTGTTTCTTCCTCCTTTTTCTCTACCAGATTTTTGTTATCTGAGATCCCTTCACTCTTCCATATCCATTTATCTTTCTTGTCTGAATCCTAAGAAAGAGTCTCACTTTACATTTCTTTTGGTCACTCTTAAGAATTTTTTTATTTTTTATTTGTTGGATTCCTCTTCCGGTTTTCAATAATTGCCACTTCCCCAAGTGTAAGTAGGCGTGTTTACTACGCACTTACACAAGTGTCTATATGTTTCTGTGTCTTTAATTGCATTTCTGAAAACTGAAATTTTATTTAATTTTTCTGTTTTGTTGATCTACAGAGAAACGCCTTCAAGGTTTGGTTTTTTCTCCGAGTTTTTTTGTCCTTCAAAAAAAACTTTGGTTGCTCTCTCTGTTTCTCTCAAGAAGATCCGAGCTTGATTTATAAATCTGTGAGTTTATAAATACATTTCCATTTAAAGCTCTGATTTTGTATTTTTGATATCAATGTTTCCCCTAATGTTCTAGATTCAGGATAAAAAAAAAAAAGATGGATTCTTTGAATCTTTAGGCTTAATTTAACAATTAATATCATTTTGATTCATGAATTTAACTCTGTGTTTTGCATTTGCAGAACAAAAAAATGGGTAAGAGTTGGTTTTCAGCTGTGAAGAAAGCTTTAAGTCCAGAACCAAAACAAAAGAAAGAACAGGTTCTTAGACTATTCACATTTTTTGGTTATTTCAATCCATAAAGACTTGTACTTTGTTTATATGCCTCTGATGAATTTGTAAAACTTACACTGAAAATGTTATTGTTGTATGTCATTAGAAGCCACATAAGTCCAAGAGATGGTTTGGTAAATCCAAGAAGTTGGATGTTACTAATTCTGGTGAAGCAGATTCAAGGCCTAACAATACTCTTAGTGTTGCCAAAGACGCAAATCTAAAGGAGATTGAGGAGCAACAGAGTAGACATGCTTACTCTGTGGCTATTGCAACTGCTGCAGCTGCTGAGGCAGCCGTTGCAGCTGCTCAAGCTGCTGCTGAAGTTGTTCGTCTCTCTGCATTGTCACGTTTCCCTGGGAAATCAAAGGAAGAGATTGCAACTATCAAGATTCAGACTGCATTTAGAGGATATATGGTATTGTTTTTGTTTTCATCATATTACCAAGTTTAGTAACTATAAGTGCATACTTTTTGGTTTTTCTTTTTTTCAGGCAAGAAGAGCATTGCGTGCGTTGAGAGGCCTTGTGAGGCTAAAATCTTTAATCAAGGGGAAAGGTGTGAAACGTCAAGCCACATCAACATTACAAAGCATGCAAACACTAGCTAGGTTACAATATCAGATTCGTGAGAGGAGGCTTCGATTGTCAGAAGATAAGCAGGCTTTTACACGACAGCTCCAACAAAAACACAATAAAGATTTTGATAAGGTAAACCAAAAACCTTACAAAGATATGTTTATAGATTTTGTTACTTGCTATACAAACTTAAAGATTGTATTACGTTTTGTGAAAATAGACTGGAGAAAATTGGAATGATAGTACACTGTCACATGAGAAAGTTGAAGCAAATATGGTGAACAAGCAAGTAGCAACAATGAGAAGAGAAAGAGCACTTGCATATGCATATACTCATCAGGTATCAAACTAGTTTTCAATCTTCCTTACACCACAAGCATTATTCATCTCTCAAAATGGTGAAAACTTGTTAATATGCAGAATACATTGAAAAACTCAACTAGATTGGGTTCTCAAACATTCATGGACCCAAACAATCCACATTGGGGTTGGAGTTGGCTAGAACGTTGGATGGCTGCTCGACCAAACGAAAACCATTCAGCAACACTCACACCAGACAATGCTGACAAAAACTCTTCTGTGAAGAGTGTAGCAAGCCGTGCCATGTCAGAGATGATTCCACGTGGCAAAAACCTTTCACCAAAAGGAAAAACACCAAATAGTCGAAAAGGGTCAAGCTCAAGAGTGAGGCAAGTCCCAAGTTGTGAAGAAGACTCAAACAGCATGTTGAGTATCCAATCAGAACAACCTTGTAACCGAAGGCATAGCATTTGTGGATCAATTCCATCAACTAGAGACGATGAAAGCTTCACTAGTAGTCGTCGTTCTCAGACAGTTCCAGGCTACATGGCGCCTACACAAGCTGCCAAAGCAAGAGCTCGTTTCTCAAACCTTAGTCCTCTAAGCTCAGAGAAGACAGCGAAAAAGCGGCTTTCTTTCTCGGGATCTCCTAATAAAACTGTAAGGAGGTTTTCAGGTCCTCCGAAGCTGGAGAGCAATGGTGCTAAGAAAGATGCTAATCTTGTTGCTTATCTTGTTGCTTAAGCAAGAGCAAGAGATTTTCTCAGAGGAATGGTTATAATAGTTTATATCTGACATTGTTGGTTAGGCAAAAGTCTGGTGCAGAGGTTAATTCAGAGAAGATTCTGTTTTTTGTTATGTCTTTTGTTATGTCTTTTGTTTATAACTATTTGGCTTTATTTGTTTTGATTATTCTTTTGACTGCTACAAACTTAATTATTCGTTTGATTATTTTTTAATTGGTTAACATCTGATTTTCGCCTGTAACTTTATATTAAAGAGGGCAATTGGGCCCAGAAAACACTCAACTTATCAGGAATTGCCAAAAAAAGACACAAACTTTTGAGCTGACCAAAAAAAGCTCAAATAATTGTTGACTTTTGAACTAATCAACAATACTTTCATTGATTGGCCAATTAAGCACACTGTTAGCAGATTTAACGGTTTGCTTTTACTGACGTTTAAACGTTGATTGTTAAATAAAATGACGTCGTTTTGTCTCTAATTAAAACATCAGGAATTCGGCCAGAAAAACACCCAACT
>CM051378.1:16860293-16885293 GCA_028015245.1 Cardamine occulta
TATCAGAAATTGCCAAAAAAGACACGAACTTCCAAGCTGGACAAAAAAAACTCAAACAATTGTTGACACGAACACGAACTTTCAGATTAGTTCCAAATAAGAGAAATGATGATCAAGAACCATACCAAAGTGTCTCAAAGATCAACTCATATAAAGACTTTTCTTTGCGTTTCAGCTCCAGAATCCTTGATGAAATTTATAAGAATTTGAGTTATCTTTCCAATGGAAGTGGTCTCGAGTCATTTGGATGAGGCGTTAAGGAGTTATGACCGGATTAGTACACAACGGCCAAGACACACCGTTGGAGTTTCGACAAACTTCACCTGATGAATGGCATGGTCAGAGGCAGCAGCCAAGTCACACCGATAGAGCACATCGGTCAGAAGCAGCAGCCAAGACACACCGCTGGCGGATCCGATTTTTTTCTTCTCCTATAAATACTTGTCTTAACTCTCTAAAAACCCTAAGTTTTCTTTTGTTTAGAGTTGGGTGATTTCGAAACTCTCTTATGGTTGATTTGGATTGATCTTCATAATATATGTCACTCTAATAAAGATTTCTTCACTTCTATCTTTGTAAATCCATGTTGATGAAATGCTTGAATGAATCTTTTTATGAGCTTTACAATCCTAGCTTATGAGAGTAGTTGATTATAATGTTTAGTGATCTAATTGGAGTTGTTTCTATAATGCTCATTGATTATGTTAATTGCTAACGAGAGTTATTGATAATTGCATGATTAGTGAAGTGATTAATGTCATGAGAGTGGATTAGTCATAATTGTGAATTCCATGATCTAAGATAATGCTTAATGCAATTTATTTTATCATTGTTTGATTGTTAGTTCATTCATCTGATAGTAGAACCCATGATCTTTTGTTTTCCTTTTGATTTCATCTCATTTTCATTTCTTTTTATTAAAAACCAATTCTTTTATTTGCTATAGATTAGTTTAGAACCTCGCATCTTTAGTGAATAATTCTTAGTCCTTGTGGATTCGATCCTAAAGTGCTATGCACGATAGGTTTAGTTGATAGCCTTAGAGTCATTAAAAACCTCTTTATCAAAAAGTTGGTGTTTCAAAGAAACCAAGGGGCTCATCCGCCTGTTTTTGAGCCTTGGTCTTGAGAGCTTTGTTCCTATCTTGAGTTTGTGGTTTGTGCATTTAAGATTTGTGCATTTGAGGTTTGTGCATTTGAGGTTTGTGTGAATGAGAATTGCTTTTGGAACTAACCTGAAAGTTCGTGTTCGTGTCAACAATTGTTTGAGCTTTTTTTGGTCAGCTCGAAAGTTTGTGTCTTTTTTGGCAATTTCTGATAAGTTGTGTGTTTTTCTAGCCGAATTTTTGATGTTTTAATTAAAAACAAAACGATGTCGTTTTACTTAATGACTAACGTTTAAACGTCAGTCAAAGCAAACCGTTAATCTGTTAGCGGTGTGCTTAATTGGCCAGTCAATGAAAGTATTGTTGATTAGTTCGAAAGATCATTGGGCTTCCTAGTGAAATTAAATAATAAAGGGGTTAAAATGGAAATAAAGAGAAAATAAAAGGGCCTGTAAGCCTTTTAGGGATTCTAGGGCTTTCCTTCATTGGTCGGATCAGGCGTCGTTTACATCTTATTTCTTCTTCTTCTTCTTCTTCTTCTTCTTCTTCTTCGCATTCATCATCACTGTTTATGAGGTAAAATCGAGAAGAAAAAAGAGTGAGAAAATGAGCGGAAACGGTAAGAAAATCGCGGATGTGGCTTTCAAAGCTTCGAAAACTATTGATTGGGAAGGGATGGCTAAGGTCCTTGTCACCGATGAGGCTCGTAGAGAGTTCTCTAACCTCCGTCGTGCTTTCGATGAGGTTAACACACAGCTCCAGACCAAGTTCAGTCAGGTTCTCTTTCGATTTCCCCCTCTCTTGATCTGATTCGTCTCCGATTTTGTTGTTTGGAATTTTTAGATCTTCATCATTTCGATTCGACACATTAGTATTCTGGATCAGATGACGAATTTTTACAATATCAGATTGTTGTTGATGATGACGAATTTTTACAAAATCAGATTGTTGTTGATGATACTCATTGATCTAGATATATAATTTGTTAAGATCTATTTCCTATAAAACGTATTAAATCAGATAGTATTGTGCTTGACCTTTGCTTGTTTTTCATTTGCATTTGTAAATGTCGAATTTTGATTTTTGAATCAGGAGCCAGAACCCATAGATTGGGATTTCTACAGGAAGGGTATTGGAGCTGGCATTGTGGACAAGTACAAGGAGTATTATGACAGTATGTTCTACATATATTTTTCTGCAAATCTTATTGTTGAAATAGACCATCGTCTTCTTATGAAACTTTTGAGTGTGTTTGTGTGGTCTTGAAACTTAGTGCAGCTTCTAATTATCATGATTCATGCGTATTCTGCTAAAAAGTTTTATCCTTTCAAGTAGTTTGTTGTGTAGTTATGAAGTGACAGTCTTGTGCTTGCCTTTATTGGGTTCCCATAGTCGTTATTTTCATATTTTGTTGTTGGAATTGTGGAGATAAATACCAAAGGAGAATATAAGAATCTAAGATTTATCTTTTGTTTGCTGCAGCCATTGAGATTCCTAAGTTCGTTGACAAAGTTACTCCTGAATACAAGCCAAAGTTTGATGCTTTGGTGAGCAAAATAGCTGAGAAACTCGATTGGTTCCTTTTGTTTTTGTTATAAGTTTCTCTTATATAAGGTGTTTTCTATTAACTTGGTTGTTGTATCATGTTTCATTCTATATAATAGTTGGTGGAACTGAAAGAAGCAGAACAGAAATCGCTCAAGGAATCTGAAAGGTTGGAAAAAGAAATTGCTGATGTCCAAGAGATTAGCGTAAGTACTCCCAGAAAAAGAAATTTTCTTATTTGAAGTTTCGATTCACTGTGTATGTTTTGAGCTCATGATTCTGATATATATGATGATTGTTTCGTATGTGTTGGTGTAATCAGAAAAAGCTTAGCACCATGACTGCAGATGAGTACTTTGAGAAGCATCCAGAGCTCAAAAAGAAGTTTGATGATGAAATCCGTAATGACTACTGGGGATACTGATCATGCTTCTGAATCTCCGGCATTGGAAAAACTCTCTTTCTCTTTCTCTTCTGTTTTACTGTGATTTTGTGAGCCAGTCATAACAATAATAAGTACACCATTCACTTAAGCAGTGTTGAGATCTTCATTGGAGAGGCAATGATGAACAAAACCCATTTGGTTTTAGTTATCAATTTTTCATAAATTGTTTCGTTCCGTTCTAAAGGGAATAATAAGAGTGAAAAGATCTCATCAATATTTTCACTTTCAAGGAATGAAGAAAACCCTGACTCGTCATTGTTGCATTCTCTTGTAGTTGTTACTAATACAAGTTTACTTGCTTTGAAGACTATGGCTAGAATAATGAGAGGAATTAAGCAACCAACGTATAAAAATGGTCCAAGAAAATTGCTGGAATCTAGGCCAGGATGAAAACTTTGGTAAGAAACTGAAGCTCTTTTGGTTTTTTGCTTTCGTTAATCTTAGGTCAATATAGAGTTCATGTTACTGCTTTTAAAATTACACGAACTCAATATGAGAAAGACATATCTTTAGGTCTAAAAGAATCAAGATCCACGTGCTCTTCTCCTACCGAAAGTCAGGTTTTGGCCTTTTGCTTATTAATTGGATCAAAGAAGATAGGTAGATAAGACCATTTCCTCTTTAAAGCAAAACGTGTATCTGTAAAATGCATGAGCCAGATATGCTCGTAGGTCATGCTCTCATGTCTATCACGTGTCTAAGCCCAAAGGGTTTAGCTCGTAGCTTATTATTCACAAAACTCACTCTCCCATTCCCAAACTCTATAAATAGGTGATCTGTGTGTCCAGCCTCCAAGTAAAAAAACACAACACAGAGCTTCCCAAAACCTCACAAGGTAAGATTTTACCCTTTCCATGAACCTTTTTGAACTAATAGTTCAACAAAATCTCAATTCTTTTGACCTTTGATTCTGTAAAAATAGATGGAATTAGGTACCTCATCATCATCATCATCAGGATTGGTCAAGGCCAAATCTGAGATACTCACAGAAGCTCTTAAGTCCAGTTCACTTGATTTCAGCAATGATGACGGCAGCAGCCATGGGAGCAGCAAGAAGCATGTGATGGCAAGGAGCAGCAACAACAGAATCAACAACAGAATGAACACTCATATAAGGAAGGCCAAGAGTGCACACCCTGCTCTTGACCTTGCTAGTCTCACTGGTGGTGCTGCTCTTAGCCGGGCCTCTAGTGCTTCCCTTGGACTTTCCTTCTCTTTTACTGGCTTCACCGTGCCACATGAAGAGATCACTGCTTCAGAGCGATCATGCAGCAATGACGATATCTGTAAGGAAACCATTATACAAGGCACCTAACTGAAACCACTTTGGAGTTTATTTGTTTCTTATTAAGTTATTATGCTTCATTGTTGCAGTGGAAGATATTGAAGCAGCAACTAGTAATGTGGTCAAGTTTCAGAATGAACCAACCTTTCCCATATATCTGAAGGTAACAGTTTCCGCTAATAGAAAATTTTATGGGAAAGATGGGCATTGATGTTTATGATACTCTCTATTTGAGCGCAGGCACTGATGGAGATATGTATCTTATTAACCATCAACTCCCAAAAGTCCATAGAATATATATTAGATTTTTGCTGCCATTGGTCAGTCCAACTTCAGTGTCTGTTGTATCTCATATGATGTTAATACACAAGAATTCCTCATATCTTCCATAAAGAAGAAATCATTACAATTTAAAAGTAGAAACATCATATCTTCATCATTGCATTAAGACATTGGAAACCTCTGTTTTGCCTTCTTTGTTTGGTCTAACTTTGGTGCCCAAAAGTCAAGCTTAGGAGGCTCAACTACCATTTACTGGTTCTCGGCAACATGTGAAGCAGAGCTTCACGCTGGACCAAAAGGGTATGGTTATATATATATAGGTATTGTCTTGTAATAAATCATAGAGAATTTTAGTCATATTTCTGTAGGAAAAATAAAGGTTTTTCTTGCTAATTCAGGCATGTAGGAATTTTTGCCTGCAAAATATACTGATTAAATCAATTCTTATCATGTGCTATGCAGTTCATAGATATCACATACAAGGTAATGACCAAAGGAATGGCATCTTCATCAGAAAAGAGAATCTTAAATGGGATTAGTGGTTCAGCATATCCAGGGGAGCTTCTAGCTCTCATGGGACCTTCTGGAAGTGGCAAAACTACACTACTCAATGTGCTTGGTGGCAGATTTAATCAGCAAAACGTTGGTGGGTTGGTTAGCTACAATGATAAACCATATTCTAAGCACTTGAAAACCAGGTAACTAGAAGATTCCAGCTCGGTCATTAGTTTGATAAATATGTTTAGATTCATATATGAGTGTCCAGTTGAAACGGAAAAAGCAACATGGCAGGATCGGATTTGTGACTCAAGATGATGTTCTGTTCCCTCACTTAACTGTAAAAGAGACACTAACCTACACAGCTCTGTTACGCCTTCCTAAGACTCTCACAAAGCATGAGAAGGAACAAAGAGCTGTTAGTGTTATACAAGAGCTTGGATTGGAAAGGTATAGCATCATCTACCAACTTATGCACTTCCTCTTATGGTAAAGCTAAGAATGGAACCTAATTAGAAGATTGTGACTATTATTGTTTTAGGTGTCAAGACACAATGATTGGAGGGTCATTTGTGCGCGGTGTCTCAGGTGGGGAAAAGAAAAGGGTTTGTATTGGGAATGAGATTATGACTAATCCAACACTTCTTCTCCTTGATGAACCTACCTCTAGTTTAGACTCTACTACAGCTCTTAAGATTGTTCAGATGCTTCAAAGCATAGCTAAGGTAAAACTTCTACTCTTTAGAGCTCCGAGTCCTGTTTTTTTTGTATGGATTTGTCCATATCAAAGTTCTTCACTTGTTGGCATGCAGACAGGGAAAACTATTGTAACAACAATACACCAACCATCAAGCAGGCTATTTCACAGATTTGACAAGTTGGTTGTACTCAGCAGAGGAAGCTTGCTTTACTTTGGGAAAGCATCAGAAGCAATGTCTTATTTCTCTTCTATAGGATGTTCTCCTCTACTCGCCATGAATCCAGCAGAGTTCTTGCTGGATTTAGCTAATGGAAACATGAATGATATCTCCATACCTTCAGCTATTAAAGAGAAAATGAAGATGAGAAACTCTTGCAGCGAGATAAGACCTTCCAAGCAACCTCCTACAGTTGTATATGAGGTGAGACAAAGGATGAGATATCTTTACATATCAAGAATTCTTTTTAGGGATATATGTAATAAATGTTAACTGTGATGTTTGATGTGGAAACACAGTATCTTGAGGAAGCTTACAAGACACGCATTGATGTTGTGGAAAAGAAGAAAGTTATGGCTCCAGTTCCACTTGAAGAAGAAGTTAAACTGATGATAACTTATCCCAAACGAGAATGGGGATTAAGTTGGTGGGAACAATATTGTTTACTTTCCTTAAGAGGAATGAAAGAACGGAGACATGACTATTTCAGCTGCTTGAGAGTCACTCAAGTTCTCTCCACTGCTATTATCTTAGGTTTACTCTGGTGGCAATCAGACATTCAACATCCAAAAGGTCTACAAGATCAGGTATATTTACATGTTTATGGTCTAGAAATTAGTTGGAATGTGTCGTTTCTTGACTTGTAATTTGGAACTCTCTCTGCATCTCAGGTAGGGCTACTCTTCTTCATTGCTGTATTCTGGGGATTCTTTCCGGTATTCACAGCGATCTTCACATTTCCACAAGAGAGAGCAATGCTGAGCAAGGAACGAGAGTCAAATATGTATAGACTAAGTGCATATTTTGTGGCTAGAACCACAAGTGATTTGCCACTTGACTTGATATTACCTGTGCTTTTTTTAGTTGTTGTATATTTCATGGCTGGATTGAGATTAAGAGCTGAATCATTTTTCCTAAGTGTCCTCACAGTCTTCCTATGCATAGTTGCAGCTCAGGTGTGTACATAAACACAAAAAGACATTTTGAGAAGAAAATGCTAAGTACTAATTAATGATGAAAATGTTGTTTAGGGACTTGGATTAGCCATAGGGGCGAGCTTAATGGACTTGAAGAAGGCCACAACTTTAGCATCTGTAACTGTAATGACATTCATGCTCGCTGGTGGCTACTTCGTCAAGGTAATTGAACTTTTTCATACATTTTTGATGATTATAAACAGGTTTTGGACATCATAGTACATTGTTATTACAATGAGATATTGTAGAGAAGTTGGCCTCTAGTTTTTTGCAACTCTAATACAAAGAACTTTTTTTTTATTATATGGCAGAAAGTTCCGATTTTTATTGCGTGGATACGTTACATGTCATTCAACTACCATACATATAAGCTCCTAGTGAAGGTACAATATGAAGAGATAATGGAAAATGTAAATGGAGAAGAAATAGAGAGTGGACTTAAGGAAGTGAGTGCTCTTATAGCTATGATTATTAGCTACCGTCTTTTAGCCTACATTTCTCTTCGAAGGATGAAACTCCACTCTTCAACTTAAGTTTTTAGATACACAATGTCCATTTGTAATCTTGCACTTGATTTGGATTTATGTACAAATAAAAATGACTCATCTATATTTTAGATTTCCAAATAAATGGTTCTCAATAT
This sequence comes from Cardamine occulta, assembly GCA_028015245.1. Taxonomy (NCBI): domain Eukaryota; kingdom Viridiplantae; phylum Streptophyta; class Magnoliopsida; order Brassicales; family Brassicaceae; genus Cardamine; species Cardamine occulta. The sequence goes on from CM051378.1 coordinate 16,867,991, forward strand.
CATCATCCCAAAAAGTTGTTCTTAATATTTAGGTCTTCCTAAAGCAAGTAGTAGTAACATAATTCCATACGAATGATAGCAAACAAAGAACATATAACATATTATATAAGATTAATAAAGCATAGTTTTTGTTATTTTAAAACGCATGGGGACTAGTCCTTGGTTTTCCTCTTCCGCTTTTTGTCAAGATGTTTCTTAAGAACAAGAAGATTCTTCTTCTTCTCAAGAACAAGAGGTTTCTTCTTTTTCTTATCGGCAACACGTAGTGACGTTTTGCTTTGAGTAGAAGAGGTTGTTAGACAAGGGGTAACAACTTGTGAGCTTCCACTTTGGTTATCGAGAGGGCTCCCTCCAGCTGATAGGCTAGTCCAAAGCCAAATAGCACTTGGAAAATAGTTCGTAGCAACCCTACTGCGGCTTGAGGCTGTGCTAAGAGAATATTGTTGGCTTTATCTTTTAATTGTTGAAGACCAGCGACGTAGAATCGGTCTTTTGACATGTCGTCTGAGATTAACATCAAATTTGCTGGTACAACAGCATGTTTTACTGCCCACGCAAAGGCTTCCATATACATCAAGATAAATTTTGCATTCCTAGTTTCTGCAACAATAAATCAAAGGAGATCAGATAAGGACATAATTAGTAAAAAGAGAGTAATATGGTTTTAAATGAAGGAGTTATTAACTTGAGTAACAAAGCGTGATTCCGGCGGATTCAAAGTCTTTTTGGTTCTTCGGCTTCGTAAGAGAATAAGCCCTGATTGACACTTCACCAGTCTAACCCATATTCTTGAGCGCTGTCTTTATATTTTGAGAAACCAAAGCAGGAGTGAGACCATCAGGGATTGGGCAATATTCCAGATCCCATAAGACGCCTGTCTCAGCCGCTACGAGGTTTTTTTAAGGCAAAACACACATAAACAATTACGAAACGGAAATTAGATGTTTCGACTTTTTGATGTCATAGAGAGAAAGCTTACCGGAGAATTTCCTGCTCAAGGAAGACATCATGTTTCGACCAAACAAAATTAAAAAAAAAACAGTAATGAGGGATGAGAGATGCTTCTAGGTTTTTTTAGGGTTTATACCCATCTGCATTGACTAAACTATCCTTTTGACTTTTAGGGTTTTCTTCAGTTATGGGAAACATCCTTAAGGGTATTAATGTCAACTACTTGTGTCACACGTTTCATCAAAAAAAAAAATCAATATGTTTGGGCCCGAGAGGACTACATGCCCGTTAATGTATTATCAATTTTAACAGTTTCAGATATGAAGTATATATACGTGACTTTTGTACAAAACATGAAACATAAGAGCACCTCGAGTTCTCAATGGGATTCTAATAATTAAAAAATTAAAAAATAATGAATAAAAAGAAAAGAGAAAGAGATGGAGTTCTAATTTCTAAATACTTTGAAAACTCTTTAAGAACTCCAATTTACAAGTGTCCTTGTATTATTGTCTATTTTTATTCTTAACATAAAATTTTATTAATAAACTAAATAAAATTAGAAATACTAATATTATATTTGGTGAGAAATACTTGTGAGGTTATTACCAATTAAGATACTCTAACATTCTAATAAGTTAAATCACCAAACCATTCTAATATTTTTTAAGTAAATAAAATAAAAGGACATGCTTTAAAATTTTAACCAAGAATCTAGACTAGCCAGCATATACATCATTCATCACTAATCTTAATATATTTACGCAAGAAATTCATTCATCAATTATTCTTGAGCTTAACAGCCACACATATGATTTTTTGGGCTTTAATGATCTAGCCAGTAAACTTTTGCTCTTCTTCTCCTTAGTAATTTTCTTCGTTGATTGATACATGCACTTAAGACCATCTCCAATGTATCCCTCTATTTTTTACTCTAAAATAGAGTAACTCTATAATAGAGTAAAGTTTCTCTCTAATCTATTAATTTATATTTTACTCTAAAAATGAATATTCTTAATTATATTCTATTTTTTTAATTTTATTACTAAAATATTTTTTTCTAAAATTTACAATTTGACTTCATATCTTTTATTTCTCACAAAATACCATAAATTATCATATTATTTAAATTAAACATTCATTATATTAAAACTATATATTACATAATATTAAAAATAATAAAACATAGTAGATTTTAGATTAAACATCACCTTTAGTATATCTTTCCCACAAATGATCACCATTATTTTATGTTGCTTATTTTTAATTTATGTTTCTTATTTTTAATTTTATTTTATGTTGCTTATTTTTAATTTATGATGGTTGTTTTTAATTTTATTTTATTTTCTGTTTTTATTTAATTCAGTAAGTGATATTAAGACATAAACTAAAAACATTCAAAATATAAAGGACTAAAGTATAAATAAAAAAATTAACTCTAAAATAGAGAAAAAATAGAATTACTCTATATATAAAGTAATTTTCTTTTCTCTATAATAGAGTAGGTTATATAATTAGATTAGAGAGGATTTTACTCTATAATATAGTTTAGAGGGAAATATAGAACTAGATTGGAGATGTCCTAACAGGTTTTGTATCATATAATTCTGTTGTTGGAGCATACTCATACTGTATTGGGTATAAGAAGATATTGAATGTGTTATCTTTCATTATTCACTGAAGGTTACAATTTATACAAGCAGCGTAGGAGAAGATATGGTAACGTAAATATTACAAAGTTAATGCTGAGTGATTAACAAGACTCGAATCCTATGAAGTGATTGCCAAGGATCGAATCTGTGATGCATATCTCTAATATTGGGGACCAAAGGCCGGTTATAACTTATAAGTTACAACATTTATAAAATGTCACATTAAAACCAAAAAAAAAACATTTATAAAATGGTAAAACAGATCCTATCAATCTCTTATATTTTCAAATACATGATGGTAATATAATCCCAAAAAGTTGACAGCAAAATTTTGGTCATCTTAAGGCTACCAAATAAAAGTGGGCTTATTTTAACCCGCGTTATCTCATTCCTCTCCAGATGATCCATGAAAACGCGTATTGGTTTATCCCGCTGAAGATTTGTCGCTACCAAAACAACCTCACCACTACGACTAGTGCTACTACCCATTGCCAACGGATATGTAGAGTCGAAATTCATCTGAGAAACAGGCAAAACAAAAGTCGTCCTGTCCGACCATCGACTCTTGTAGGCATCTTCAAGAACCCAAAGATCCACAATACCATCACTCAGAAGTAGAGTCGAATATCTAACAACAGCTAGTTTTCCTTTGTAGTTCAAGAGTATGGTGCGAGAAAATCTCAAGATGCTAACCTCATTGGGTAATTCAATCAAATTTAACTCTTGAGAACTCAAGTCAAAACTCATAACCACACATTTATGTGCATAAGTCCAAGCCCCATAATACAAAACACCGTTAATGGCCACCTCTGGCGAGTAAGGAAGATGTGGTTTATGAGGAATGTGGCATTGAGTCTTTTTCCATGAAGCTCCAGCACCAAGTACCAACACTTGATATTCTGATCTCACTACTCTTTCTTCCTTGTTGACTTCCCAAACTAGGCTAAGCACTTTGTATTCCTCATGAACAGAATCATAACCTAAATAGTTCCACACATTGTTACACCCTTTCACTTGAGATCTTATAATGGGCAACTTCACAACTTGCCTCGTGTTGAGGTTACATATCCGAACTATTCTCTCCCTTCTCAAACAAAGCAAGCCACGAACAGTGTTCACAAAGTAGCCTCCTTCCATTCCCGGCATTGTCAGATTTTGGTCGATTACAGAAACGACAGAGTGATCATAACTCGATGATGATGATTTGAGTAACGCATAGTGGCTCTGTTTGTTTTCATCCACTATATATGTCAACAAACGTTGCCTTGATGAAGAAGATTTAGGGTAGAGGTTGGTGAAGTATCTAGAGATGATAAGGGAAAGCCAAAGCTTGGAGACGCACTTGAATCTCATTAGAGATTTCGCCGGTAATCTGATCAGAATATCGATCAACACTTCCTCAGTGATATCTGGTAAGGCCATGGTTTGGACCATCTCCTTCTTTTTCGTCTTCCTCTTATCTTTTGCGATGGCAACACATAAAGAAGAACCCATTGTTCACAAATTTGCATTTCCAAAACCTTTTTACAAACTTCTGACCTAATATATATGCAATTGTATTGATAACTCACCAATTAACTTTTGTATTTTTTTTTTGCCGGATTAACTTTTGTATTTAAGTTTAATAATTTATATTTATCCCCTATATAATAATTTGGCATCAAAAATATAAAACCCTCTTTCTCCTTTTACACTCAATTAGTCATATTTATTTATTTTCACTTATCCTAAAAATAACATGAAGAACATACACATAGCTTGCTTAGGTTGGGCTCGGTTTGAAAAGCATGCAAATCGTCTTAATTTATGCTCAAAAGAGTTGTTATGGCCTTATGGGCTATAGTTTTTAAATTAAAATCAAATGTATTTGTCGGTGGGTCAATGCAACGGGCAATGATTCATATATTAAATTGCTTGATGTGTCTTTTTCTATAGATTCCCTTAGTAAATGAGTGTGGCAATTTGATGGAACACACAAGAGAATATATAGTCATATGCTAAATACATTTCATAATATTAACATACAATGTTATTAATATATAGTCATAGACAAAACAAAATTATTGTAGTTATGTTCTTTCATCTTCTTTTTTAGTGATACATACACAATGATAATGCTAAATTGCTAATTCCAAATTCTTTGTTTTCCTTTTACACTTTCAATTTATAAAATGTTCAATGGTGTCCACATATTTCGAATGGTAGTATATATTGTATTGTATTAGTTAAAGTTCGGTTATGAAATAAAGCATGTAATGCCTAAAACAAAAAGTATTCTAAAATTTTAATTATAATAAATTTCTAGCTATTGTGATAGGAACTAAATTATTTTAGATATATATCACAAGATTTAGATAAATGTAATTATATATATATAACAAACTAATTTTAAACCAAGTTTAAACTTAACAAAAATCTCAATAAATGTATTCACCAACCCTCAAGGTTCAACTTTAATCTATTAAAAGAAAAAGAAAAAAGAAAGTAATGAGCGTTTTTGACTAGGAAGGTGAAAAGACCAATCTTTCAATAGCAGATTCTCTGAACAAATTAACAGAAACGAACAAATATTCTTTCCTCTTTTTAATGAATAAAAGATCTTGACCGTTGATCTTGGCTTTATGGGTGGATGGGGCGGCATTAACTACGTGGTCCTTGAACTATCGCTGTACGTCCAACACGCGGAATAGTGTGTGAGTTATATTCTTCTTCTTCTTTAAACTGAAAAAGAGAAACCTTTTTTTCCTCAAATTACAGAAGAAGCGATTTACACAAGGTTTTCTTGATTTTGCATTTATACTCTCTCCTTTTTGCATTTTACTTAATGCAACATATGCGTTACTTCTACATGTTTTGAAATTATAAATCTCTGTAGAGAAACAGTTGATGGGGAATTTTATGATTGTTTGATTCTTGAATTTGGTAACAAAAATCGAATATTCTTGAACTGGGTTAGATACTTTTTTTTTTTTTTTTTGCTTTATCTACCAATAGTGAAACTGTTCTGATCACCAATAAATTTGCTTCTTTGCCAATTGACAGGACATAATTATATTAGTAACCATGGAGCAACTGAAATCTCATCCTCCTCTCATGATTGTATCAGACCTTGATCATACCATGGTAAGAATCTGATTCTGTAACACTCTTTGTTTTCTTCAGTAAATAAAATAGTTTTCTTGATGTGTGATTCATGTTTTTACAGGTTGATCATCAAGATCATGAGAACCTCTCTCTTCTAAGGTTCAATTCTCTATGGGAAGAATCTTATCGCCGTGACTCTCTTCTTGTATTCTCAACAGCAAGATCACCAATTCTTTATAATGCATTGAGAAAAGAGAAACCTTTGTTGACACCTGATATCATCATTACATCAATAGGAACTGAGATAGCTTATGGTAACTCTATGGTTCCTGATGATGCTTGGGTTGAAACCTTGAACAGTGATCAATGGAACCGAGAAATAGTTTTAGAAGAAACTAGCAAGTTCCCTGAGTTAACTCTTCAGCCAAAAACTGAGCAGAGGCTATACAAGGTCAGTTTTTACATTGATGAAGGTCAAGGTGAGCCAGTGACCAAGGAACTATCACAATTGCTGGAGAAACGTGGCGTTAAGTCTTCTTTACTTATTATCTTTTTTTTTTTTTAATACCAGGATGTTTTGTCCCAAGCGTTACTCTCGACCTCTAAGCTTCGCCTAAGGTCTTTACCAGTTGAGCTAACGACACTTGAAACCTAATTGTCCTAATTGTTATTGATGATTGTGTTGTATTTTATTTTGCAGTTGGATGTCAAGATAATATATAGTTGGGGAAAGAATGTGGATGTTATACCGCGAGGCGCGGGAAAAGGCGAAGCTCTCGAGTATCTTCTCAAGAAGCTGAACAGTGAAGGAATTTTCCCCGTGAATACTCTTGCATGCGGTGATTCTGAACACGATGCTGAGCTATATAGCATTCCTGATGTTCATGGTGTCATGGTGAGTAATTCTCAAGAAGAGCTATTGAAGTGGCGTTCTGAAAATGCTTTAGACAATCCAAAAGTTATACATTCAACCGAGAGGTGTGCCGATGGGATTATTCAAGCCATTGGTCATTTTAATCTTGGTACAAATATTTCTCCAAGAGGTGATGGTTCTGAGTTCTTGAATCGAAAGATGGATGTTGCGAATCCTGGTCATGAGGTTGTGAGGTTTTACTTGTTCTATGAGAGATTGAGACGCGGTGAGATCAAGAACTATGAGACATACATAGCCAGCTTCAAAGAGTCATGTGTGAGTAAATTAATCAATCTTTATGCTTGCTCAACTAACTTCTCACTGACTCTTTTTCTCGGAACATTTTCAGGTTCCCGCTGCTGTCTTTGTGCATCCATCAGGTGCAGAGAAATCTCTAAGAGACACCATTGATGAGCTGAGGAAGTGTTATGGTGACAGAAAAGGGAAGAAGTTTTGGGTTTGGGTTGATAAAGTTCTGGTAATAGAAACCACTCCTAAACAATGCACAGTGAAGTTTGATAAATGGGAGCAATGTGGTAAGTAAAACACTTTTTTTGCAGTTTGATCTTTGATGAGATTATTTGAGCAAGTCCTATGATTTATATAGAAACACTTTTTGTTACTTTTGGCAGAGGATGAACGTAAATGCTGCACAACAACTGTCGAATTCACTTCAAAGGTATCATCAAGATTCTCAAAAGTCAGATAAGATGAGTTCTATTTAGTATCCTGAATGATATATGACAAGTGATTTGAAATTTCTGCAGGGAGGAGATTTGGTGTGGGAGAAGGTGAAACCGATATGGTATGAGGAATCAGAGGTGAAGAATGATAACAGTTCCTGGATTCTCTGAATCTCTGGATTGGTATGAGCATTCTCCATGAATAGATCTTCCCTTTAATACTAAGGATTTTTAAGTTTTGATTTTAACTTTTTGGAAATAATTTTTAAAAGTATAATAATGAGATGAGATTGGGCGGAGGTTTAGGAAAAAATTGAAAAAAGAATTGAGGGCCCAACCGGGTTCGAACCGGTGACCTCTTGATCTGCAGTCAAATGCTCTACCACTGAGCTATGGACCCTTTGATGCTTAGTCATTGCTACTACAATATTTATTTCTAGTCTATTATTGGTAATTCATATATTTTTTCCAAACTAACAAATTTGAAAGAAAAAACAAATCAGGCCGAACCCACCACCTTTCACCACACACGTACAAGGGGTTGTTGGAACCACATCTCAAAAACCAACCATATCTATAGATATTGGCTTATATAGTCCTCATCTCTCTTTATTTTTATGTTATCCTATGAAATTCATTTAATCTTTGATATAGAAAGCACACTTCCTATCCTTCACCCATTGGATAAATATGAAATGATTTCATTCTATATAATAAGACTTGGCAGTTATAGACTTACTGTATATCTCTATTTTCTATACTTTTTTTTTTTTGGGTGCAAATACATTGTTTTCATTCATTCTTACGGAGCAAATACAAAGCTTAGTGTTTTAGCCAACAACAAAGGCTTGATACAACAAGGGTAATCTCTATTTTCTATACAAGATTGAAGATTCTACCTTCAAAAATGTTAATACAAGATTCTAACTTAAAAATAATTAAAACATAATAGTTTTCTAGTTTTGAGGATTCTTGCCTTAAAGAGAAGAAAAGCAAAAACAAAAATTTCTAGAAAGACTTTACCCCAATATATGACAAAACTGTCTGAAAATATTCTGTCTTTGACAAATGTTTTTTTTTTAGAAAATTTGTCATTTGACCAAGAGATATGATTTTGAGTTGAAAATATATAAAATTTAACATTTTCATGTTCAAATCGGTAAAAAATTATCATATTTTTTTTGTTATTGTTGCGATTATTTGCATGTAGATAAATGTTTCTAAATAGCAAATAATGGATCGCCTTTTATAAAATTATAATCAAATAATGTTACAGTTTCATAATGGGTGATAGTATAGAAGAATAATAATAACTAATGATTTCGTCAATAGAGTCATAGGTTCTGATTTTAATCTTTTATCAATAGTAAAAAGCAGTAAAAAAGCTATAGTTGTCTCTTTGTCAAAAATAAAATAAAAAACAATAGTTGTCTTGAAAATAGTTTTCTTAATTTCTCATAAAAACAAACAATTGATGGTTATAATTACAAAATAGTAGTAACAAATATGAAAAACAAAGCATTTATTAATTGGATTTTACTTATTTATGATGAATTAAAAGAAATACTATAAGTCAGTTGTTTGTTTGTTGACCAAATAATAAAGAAAAAGGCACCATCATCATCATATCCTTCTCTATCCTCTCTGTCGTTCTTTCTGGTGCAATGCTTCTTCCGTTTCTTTCTTCCTCCTCTCTCCTTCTCCGCCTCTTCTCTCCGATCATGTTCCCTGATCCTTCCTCCTTCATATCTTTCCCCAATTAAGATCCATCCATCGACGGTGAATTTTTCAGATCAATCATTACAGAAGAAAAATTTAAAAACCCTTAAAGAGAGATATTTATGGAGAGTTCTTTAGGTTTCATGGCGGTTTTCGCCGTCTCAGGAAGCGTCGTGTTTCTAGCGAGTCAATTTCATAAACGTCTTCTCTCTGATTACATGGAGAAGTTCGAATTCGAAATTCGTAAGGAAAACAAATCATTTCTGCATTTCTTGATCTATCTATGTTATTTTAGATTTTGATATTTTGAAAATTGTGTTTTTGTGTGACAGGATCGCAGAAAAATGTGGTGATCAAGAAGAAGGTGAGATTCGCGGCGGATGTGGTGGAGCCGTCGGGGAATAATAAAGAGTATCGCCGGAGACACTCTTCCAAAGCCAAATTTGATAAGCAATCCAATTCGAAGATGGCGGCAATTATTTGAAGGTTTTTTTTATATACAAAATGGAGATTTATGTAATTATTCATTGGTTTGTGATTTGAATTTCATAATTTAATTTTGGGGTTTTTTTTTTTTTTTTTTGTTGTCTCTAATCCTGAATCTGGGTAAAACCTTCAAGTCTTCCCTGGGTCAATTTTTAATTTTGTTTGTCTTTTTTTTTTGGGAGGGGTTTTACCTGTAAATATTTTGTTTGTGTAAATAAAAAAAAGTAATCGCTAATTACCTTTTTCGTTAATCTGTTTTTTTTTTCTTTTTAATCATTTGTTGTGGTTTAGCCTGAAGGGCTTATGTTGCGCTGGCTCTTAATTACAAGTTTCCCAATATGATTGTTGATATAACTATGACTATAATTTTTACATCTTCTTCATAAACTACCAAAGAAAAATATGTAATAGTTAAATGTCAAAAACTCAAAACTATATAGTAAATCTATTCTTTCTTTTTTTTAATAGTGTAGATTTTTATAATTAGTTGGGGTTTTCATTCTTGAAATGTATCACATGTCAAGTGGTAGTTCATTCGTTCGTTATGTTCCACTAAATATACCTGTTAAAGCATGGATGAAATTTAAATTGATGTTGGAAAAGTTGGTTTTAAAAAAAATGGAACCATCAACGTTTGGTTTCTTGGTCCGTGCATTTTTTTGGTCAAAAAATTATAACTAGTTTAAGAAGAAGAGAGTCGGGACAAATAAATCTTGAAGTCAAATAACATTGTCTTTAACAGAAACAAAAAAAGTCAAGATAACAATGAAGTACATATTCCTTCAAAACAGGGTTAAAGACTTTGCATTAACGTATGAAAGCAATATTTCACTAAGTCAAGGTTAAACTAATAAGGTTTCGGAAGTAAAGTTAAGTGACAGCAGAACCTTAAAGACTTATCAAACATTCAAGATTTTTCAAAGATTTGAGATATATATAAATAAACCGTTTGATACCAATTTGTTAGAAACGTGGTATTCTAAACTAATGAAAAGGGTATTATGAACAACCCCAAGGGTCACAAGGACAGATTTAAATGTGGCTTACGAGAGTATAGAATTGGTCATTTGATTAATATATATTAATCTTCTGACGACTACAACGTGACGACATGCATATTTTATCCAACCAAATATTCTTAATTATAAATGTTCTTTGCATCATCCCGTAAGTGAGGATGACGACATAAACAGAGGGTAAAAGGGATTAATCATATAGAAGGTTCTTATTAGTTTAGAAATGAGATTAATCACCATCTTGACTCTTGACTCTTGAGCCTAGTCGTTTAACTTACTAGTCATAATCATATTTTTGTTTTGGCGATGAAGTCATCGTACTGGGCCGATGATGGGTAGCTCAACTCACACACGGCCCAATTATTGTAGACCATTTCGATTGGGGGAGACTTAATGCAAATTTTGATTCTTTTGTGTTTGGGAAGCTTTTTCTTCTTTCAACAGATTTTCTCCTAACTTGATAACACCACAAATACAATTTAAGCATTCTTCATTCTTTATATAACTCGAGAATTCTTGACCAAATTCTAAAATAATCTCCAAAACATGTGAAAAACTATATTTTTATGGCTAATTTATAGTAGTATATATATTCCAGTGAGTAACATTAGTTTTATGCAATTTGTTTCTCAGATTGTCTTGCGTTTTATAACGTGCATGCGCGCGCCCAGATCATAGGCCGATTAGCTGTGTGAAATATAAATGTCTGTTGTTCCATTAAATGCCATGATTCATATACTTTCATGCAGACGTATATTTTACAATTTTAAATAATTCTATAGGTATGAAGCAATCATAGGGTACGTAGTCTAAAGAAAAAGACAAATAAAAGTGATATTATACATAGTATATAGAGAACTCGCACCTAATATTGAATTCTAAGATCTTCCGAATCAAAATTGGCCATATAGTAGTTCGCATCTAACATAGAAGTTTCCGAAGCAGTTTCTTCTTAAATTATTGCCTTATCAATTATGAATTATTCCTAAATAAAAAAAAGAAAAGCCTATACAAATAAACAAGTACATAAATTATTTTCCATATATACAGTAAAACTTCTATAAATTAATAATGTTAGGACTCGAAGATTTTATTAATTATAAAAGTTATTAATTTATCGATAAATTAATAATTATTAATTTATAGAGAGATTTATATAATTTTAAAATGCAATTCATATTTAAAGTAAAAAAATTGAAAGTAGTACTTTAATATTTTTAGCGACAATTACATGTTAGAAAAATAACATGCAATTTTTAATAATTTTTTGATGTAGTATAACAAAATTATGGATGAGTTACACAAAATACAAATTTATGAATATACAAATAACACTAAAGTCATATTTCACTAAATTATCTTAGCTGTATTTTGTAATTTTATATAATTATTATCTTATTATTTTATTAAATTATGTTAAATATTACATTGGTCCAACTCACGACCGGACAATTTTATTAATTTAGAGAGATTATTAGTTTATAAATTATTAATTTATAGATGTTCTACTATATTACATTCTATTTACTACGAACGCTATTTACAAACATGGATGAGCTCACGTATGCTAAAATTTGATGAATCAGTGAATGATTCAATAGGTATACAATTAAATTTGAATCCATCGAGCTACGCCTACGCTATATATAGTCTGGCAATTTTCGTGGCAGGTGTTTTACACGATTTGAACCAAGACATATATGTACAAATTCTCCATCACTAGACCAACCATTAAATCAAATTTTCAAATAATACAGTTTCATTAAATCTTGCCATGAATCTCGTGACATGAAAATTTGCTTCGAACTCATTTCGTTGAATAAATATATACTCCAGTAGTAAATTTACTGAGAAAGTATCTTCGCTCATCTCTCTATTGTGTTATGTGCATATGTAAACAATAACTATATAGTTTTGATTTAATGGTTGGTCTAGTGATAACCTACGGGTTTGGAGACATGTTTACCTCGTTTATTTTGATGGGTTATTTTATTTTTGATTTTGATAGGAGCTTCAAAACAAAGGTATATATCTGTTTGAAGGCGACGAAGAAACTAACGGTAAGCGAAACATCGCCATTTCTAGCTAGTTCTACGGCATGTACGAGAAGCAATGCGTACTCTAATCATGGCTTGGCTTAAACACGAAGGTAGACATATTCTCATGAGAACTCTGCTCGGGAGCAGCTTTTTACTTATCACGTACCACATTTATTCTGTCAAAAGAACAAACAGAAACAAATTTAATTATGTTTGACCAAAATAAAATGACGCCAAAAAAATAATATAAATATTAACTAATTATATGATGTATGTTGTATCACGTACTTGTATGTTTCGTATAAAATTTATAAGTTTAAAATCTGCTTTCTACAATAAGGAAACGAATTCTATTTAGGCAGCGTATAGTTAATGTGAAATTATTTGGATCGTTGAGAATATATGTATATATAGTTCTATTTCAAGTTGGATCTGAATCTGTTAAAGTTGTACCATTATTTCTATTTCATATGTCTTATAAGTTTTGATCGATTAGATGACAAAATTAAAAGGTTAGATGGATTATAACTTCAGTTGTTTCCTATAAAAATATATATTGTTTTGTCACTAAATATTGTTTCACGTGAAGAAAAAATATTCGATTATAAAATATAAATCACATATAAAAATAAACTCAAACGAACACAATAATAGATCAAGATTGAATGGTTAACATACTAAAAAAAAGGCTAAAAATAAGGAAAATAAATAGTTTCTGGCCGCTAGCATTCACAATCATATTAAAGGTATTTTAAATATATCATTGTTTTTTTCCTAATTATATTTTCTTGCTAATTCCCTCGCATTTCGATGGTCATCACACCGACACTTTGTTTGGTATGCCCGTGATTATTATTTTTGTATGGTTAAATTTTGTCTTTCTTCAATTAAAGACACTAATAATGTTAGCGTTTCAACTCATTGTCTACATATATACTCCAATAAATATTTGTACAGACCCAATAAATATAAATTGGACAGTGACTACATCTTTCATTTTAAATGCGAATTTATTTATGTTTACATTGAAGAATGAACCAACTAAAATTAGCATATCCTACTTATGACATACTAATCTTGTTTTTTCTTTAGCTAATTATAACTAGAAGTCTAGAACTAACAACTTATCCAGAAGCTAATTAGCTTATCCATCAAGGAGACCATAACAATATAAACGTTTCATCGAATAATTATTTTAAATTTTTTTCTTTTACAGAAAAAAACGAAAATGGAAAGTTTCAGACTTGAAGGCAACGTGAATTATGTGTGCATATGAGTAACCGACACACACGATGCTCAAACTCAAAGACAAAGCTGAGTTGTTTATTAATCCCTGAAAAAGCTGAACCCTTGGCTTCAAGTTTAAATGACATCACCATACAATTTAATTCCCGCGTAGACCCCACTCTTTTTTATACAAATAGAAATTATAGAAAGAATTAAACCCACCCACCTAAAAAAATCATTATATAATTAACGAAAATGAAACACAATTAAAAAACAAAAACAAAAAAGGAAGAAGAAACGTCACAATCACAATCACATCACCATCTCAGTCTCTCTTTATTCACAAACCAAACAAACTTCATTTCGCCGACACTTCATTCTCCACCGCCATGGCAGGCCTCTCCAAACTCCTCTTCTTCTTCTTCTTCTTCCTTGAGATGACTACCTCCATAACCACCGCATTACCCGATAAACCCGGGTCGGGTCAAATAAACTCAAATTCCGTTCTCGTAGCTCTTCTTGACTCTCACTACACGGAACTAGCAGAGCTCGTGGAGAAAGCTCTTCTCCTTCAAACATTAGAAGAAGCCGTTGGTCAACACAATATCACAATCTTTGCTCCTCGTAACGATGCATTAGAACGAAATCTTGATCCGAAATTCAAATCTTTCTTGCTTCAACCTAAAAATCTCAAATCTTTACAATCTCTCTTGATGTTTCACATTCTTCCCAAAAGAATCACTTCTCCTCAATTCTCCGACGTCTTCACCCACCGTACTCTCTCCGACGAACACCTCCATTTCACCAACGGAAAAGTCAACTCCGCTGAAATCACCAAACCCGATGATTTGACCCGACCCGACGGAGTTATCCACGGAATCGAGCGTCTTTTAATCCCACGTTCAGTTCAAGAAGATTTCAACCGCCGTCGTAGTCTCCGTTCAATCGCCGCAGTGTTACCGGAAGGAGCACCGGAGGTAGATCCAAGAACTCACCGTCTCAAGAAAAAACCGTCCCCAATTCCCGCCGGAGCTCCACCGGTTCTCCCAATTTACGACGCAATGTCACCCGGTCCGTCACTAGCTCCGGCTCCGGCGCCTGGACCGGGTGGGCCCCGCCATCATTTCAACGGAGAGGCTCAAGTCAAAGATTTCATCCACACGCTTCTTCATTACGGTGGCTACAACGAAATGGCAGATATTCTCGTGAATCTCACTTCTCTAGCCACTGAGATGGGTCGGCTCGTGTCGGAAGGTTACGTTTTGACCGTTTTAGCTCCAAACGACGAAGCTATGGCTAAGCTAACGACGGACCAATTGAGTGAACCGGGAGCTCCAGAGCAAATTGTGTATTATCACATCATACCGGAATACCAAACCGAAGAGAGTATGTACAATTCTGTACGCCGGTTTGGGAAAGTCCGGTACGATTCACTCCGGTTTCCTCATAAGGTAGAGGCTCAGGAAGCAGATGGTTCGGTTAAGTTCGGTCATGGTGACGGTTCGGCTTATTTGTTTGATCCTGACATTTATACCGATGGACGAATTTCGGTTCAGGGGATTGACGGCGTTTTGTTCCCGGAGGAAGAAACGCCGGTCGACAAGAAAACCGCCGCTCCTACCGTGAAGAAATCCGCTAAACCAAGGAGAGGTAATCATTTTTTAATTGATCTTTAGCCTCTTAATTTTGTACTCACGTATTTGATCATGACATTTTAACCCCAAAATAGTTTTGTTTTAGACATTATTACAAAGTTATAAAGCTAGAAAGGTAATAGTGATTAGTCATATATAATTAGTCTTTCAACGAGAGACTACTAAGTAAACAACAGACGTGTGAGAATGGAGACAAAGTCTCTCTAACAAACTTTTCGTATGATATATTATCTTACACACATTATTATATAATCGATTGGAGATAATTCGGATTTATAACTATTTAATGATCCACCGACGAAGAAAGCAAGAATCCCATGTTAAAGTGAAAATGAAAATCACAAAATGTTCTTTTTCTTTTCTTTTTTTTTTGTTTAATTTTTATTTTATTTTTCTAAGGAACGAGCTAGTCATATTGGTTGATACTTGATAAAGACAACTCGCCTCTTTTTTTTTTTTGTTCTTCACTCAATTTGTCTTCGGTTCAATGGTTCCTTTTCTAATCCTTGTTATTGTATTATATACTACTGTTAATTCAGTACATTAACATCAGGAAAAAATAAACTGTTTGGAAAAATTAGTACTAATTTCCAACTGATGCTATATTATGGTGCAGGTAAATTGATGGAAGTGGCGTGTACAATGCTGGGGTCACAATTTCCCACATGTCAATGATTTTTCACATGTGACCAAAGTGAATCCGGATATGAGAATTCTATATTCTTGTAAACATGTGATAAAAAAAAGTAATAATGTAAATGATTATTTTTTGAGCCGAACAAACCAAACTAGAATGGATGGATAACTTTCTTCTTTTTAACTAGAAATGTAGTTCTACCACTTTAAAATACATTCTTTAACTTTTATTCCATTTGAAACACAATTATAAACCTTAAATCCAATAACGTGGTTTAAATCAGTTTGAGAAAACAACGTCGTTTAGATAGATAGAGTCATCTAAGTGAATGGTGAGTAATTCACATGAATATAAGCTAATAGCACTACAAAAGTCACAGTAAGATAAAAATGTAAAAAACTCATAAACATGTGACAGGTAAAGCAGAAATAATGATATTACAAAATTAAAAGATTTTTCTGTCTTCTGTTTCGGCCAGGTAGAGAAGGCCTGTGAATCTTGGGTTTGGGCTAGATTTACTTTTCTAGAATGGATTTACTTGTTTTTCTTTTTTTACGCAGTGAAAAAAGTTAAGATTTATTTATTACGTGATAAAAGGGCCATCGTTCAATTCTTTCGGATCTTAGTATAATCAGTTCTGTTCTGTTTTCCTATAAAGTACATGCTTAGGGTTGACTTACGACAAAAAGGACAGACATTGGAACAGAAGCGTAGCTATGGGATTGTCTTTTTGGTTTAACCTCCCTTAAAGAGTGGAGGAAGAAGATGAAACGATAGAAGGGTAGAAGCAGGGGCAGCTCATTAATTTTCGAGGTCCCGTGCTACTAACCAAAATTTGGCTCTAATTTTATTTTTGTCATCAAAAAAAAAAAACAAATTATTCAACCAAACAACATCTTTCTCCTAACATGTTTAGAAGCAAAATCATCAATCAAGCCTTCCATATCTATTCATTCTAAAATATAACTTTCGATGGCCATCAACGCTAACCCATTTAGCCTCTCTTGTGTCATAGTAGTCCGCAAATACGACTTCAATAACTTTAGCTTTGAAAAACTCATTTCTGCAGAAGCAACAATAATTGAAATAGTTAGTAGAATTCTATATGCAATAACTGCATTTGGAAAATAATTAAACCTTTTAAAAAAATTCAACAGGTCAATTGCTCCCATCTTTTCTTTAGAAAGAAACTCACTTAATAATTTTAACTCAATAAAAAGATCATATCCATTGATATTGAG
>CM051378.1:16885393-16935393 GCA_028015245.1 Cardamine occulta
ACTGTATCTTTCTTTAAAACACTTTCAAGATTAACACAACAAGATTTCAAATGAGAATCATCTAGTGATTGTAACTTACTTGAATTAAATAGAAAACCAAAAACATTTTCATATAATTGATATTGCTCAAATCTTTTATCTAATGAAACAATAGCTTGATCTACTATAAACAAAAAATACTAAGTTCTAAACTCTTCTTCGACGGATAAAGAGATCTCATGGCCATCAATCTCATCAAAATGTCTTTTTCTACAAACTACACGTTTTTTAGAAAACACAGGATCAATATCATTTTCAGCAGCTATTTCTTTAGAAGTAATCAAAGCATTTCTAAAACCATCATCTCTATACTTCCTAAAATAAGAAACTAATCATTTTATTCCTTCCATAGCAACATCAATTAGCATATCCTTGGATTGAAATTGTTTGCTAACCAAATTCACCACATGCAAACATGCAATATATCATACCAAATAACTGTAGATAACACAAATTCAAAACTACTAAGCTCATTTATGGCAAAGGATTTAGCTTCACTTTGGATACCAGGATCATTATCTTCATCTGCAACTTAAAATAAAGCTTCACGTAAGTCAGAAATTTGAAATCGTATAGCTTTAATACTCTCAATACAACTTTCCCAATGTATTTTGGTCAATTGTTTAAGAGTTAACTCTTTCACATTTTCTTTCAAAATATTCCACCGTTTTGTTGAATGAGCAAATATAGTGTATAAACATTGAACTACGCCAAAAAAATATCTTCCTTTCAAAGAAGAGTTAGCTATATCACACAGTTAAATTTAGCCTATGACAACCACAAGGAGTATAAAATGCTATAGGATTCAAGTTTAGAAGTCTTTTTTGTACTTCTTGATGTTTTCCTTTCATGTTAGACCCATTATAATACCCTTGACCTCTCACATTATCTATATCAAGACCTAAATATTGTAACACATCTTGCAAAACCTCAAAAAGTCCATGACCTGTAGTATCATCTATTTTTAAGAACTTAAGAAAAAATTAATCTACTTTATAAGAACCCGAAGAATTATCCACACATATTAGAATTAAAGACATTTGCTCTTGATGACTAGCATCAGGGGTGCAATCCAATATTACAGAAAAATACTTTGCACTTTTTATTTTTGAAATAATTTGTGATTTAATCTTAGAAGCAAACAAAAGTATCAACTCATTTTGAATATTATGACTGAGATAATGATGATGACTATTACCATTATTAATGCATTCAACATGTGCTATCACGATTGGATCAAACTCTGCTAATGTTTCTATTAATCCTAAAAAATTTCAATTACTTTCCTGATATAATTTATCATGCTTTCCACGAAATGCCAAGTTATGTTTACCAAGATACTTCACAATTGCAATAATTCTAATAAGTACCTTCTTACAAAATTACTTTTCCTTTTTAAATTGTTCTTGAGATTTTCTATCAATTGTTTCATTTTTTAAAACCTTTGCCTTAATTCAACCCAAGCTGTCATATTAGATAAATGTTCAAAACTAGTTTCATGCTCCTCTAGCCTAACATTAATATGAGCCCAATCATCAAAGCCATCATCTCGTAGCCAACTTTTTCTATGACTTTTCTTAAAAAGTTTACAACAAAAACAGAAAACTTTTTCAAGTTCTAATGAGTAAACTAGTCAATCTCTATCACATGTTGCTCTATTAGTTAAATATCTTGTAAAACAAGAAGAAGAAAATCTTTTTTTAGTTTCTTTATTTTTACGACCTTTCACAATTGATATATCTCTCTTAGGACCATTAATGATTTTGAATCAAGAGAATTCCAGTTCCAAACATCATAAATATCCGACAAAACATTAGGTTCAATATCATTTCTACATTGACCATCACCACGTTTGTTGTCATCAACATCATTTTCCTCATTAGTATTTTTATTGTTATCAACTATTGTTTCCCCAATATCAGCAGCACCATCTATATTAACATTATCATTAACGAAATCAGGAACTAAATTATCACAATTTTTAGACGCTCGAGACTTTGATTTTATAAATTTATCCAAAGCTCCTCTCTGAGAATTGATGAATTTTTCTAAATTTGCTTTTTTGACTCTTTTATCATGTCCAGGTTTTGGTTTATTTAGCATAACTAATAACTATTACTTATTTATTATAATAAAAGAGCATACACTTCAAACAAACAGAAAAGAAAGCAATCCACCACTGACTGAAAGTCTGAAACAAAATCAAATTTAAAAGATAGAACCTGGAATGTTGGGAGAAGAAATTGACTAATTGAGTATTTAATAAAATCAAAGAAAGCACCTGTAGAATTATTAAAAATATATTAATTAGGATTTAGGAATCAAAATTCATAAACAAGGCTAAGAAACATGAGATTAAGTGCTTATCCAGACCGAGACAGATCTAGAATCGAGAATTCTAGTCTTTCTAGATGCATACAAAATTATTTGATTTGGAGAAAAGAAAAGAGTATAAAAGTAGATCAAAGAAGAGATACATTGTTGTTTACTTGTCTTGAGAAAAGAAAAACAATTGATTAAGAGATTCCAAAGATAGTGATGTGCTAAGAATATTCTAGATAGTAACGTTAGAGTTTTTTTTTTTTTTTTACATCTTATATATTATATATTTAACAAAACATATTTGGGCCGGACATGTGTGTGTTTTAACTTTTAAGATAGCCATTTAACATTATAGGTTATGATATATATATATATATAAACTTAAAAAATTGGGCCCTAAAAATCATCTAAAATATTTGGGCCCTGACATTTGCTCTGGTAGCTCCTGTCCAGGCCCGCCCCTGACGCCAGGAATGGGAGGTTGTTTCGTAAACACTCTTCGGGGCTTGATGTGTTTCAGAATTGGGAGAAGAGTGCATATCTGTAACCTCACCACCAAGCAGAGTGTGGAATTGCCATTAGTTAGATGGAGCATTTTGGAGGATGATTCTAATATGTGGAACTTTTTTTGGGCATGATCCCATTCAAGACTAATACAAAGTGCTTAGCACAGTTTGGAAAGTGAGCATTGAAGAGGGAGTAGTAATATCCAAGCATCAGGTGTTGGTACTTGGTCCTAGAGCTTCATGGCGAAGCACTCAAAACATCATTACTACTACTCCTCATCGTCCTTACTCATAAGGTATTTCCATCAATGGTGTGCTGTACTATGGAGCTTGGAATGATAAGAACACATGTGTGGTTGTGAGTTTTGACTTTACTACTGAGGAGTTCAACTCGATGGAATTACCCCTTGAGGCTGGCATAGTCTGGCACACGCGTGCCACGAATGTCATGAACTACGGAGGAAAAGTTGCTATCTTTGACTACTCCCGTCTTGCGAGTGAAGGTAGTATAGACTTGTGGGTTTTCGAGGATGCCAAGAAGAGTAAATGGTCGAACAAGAAGACTTTTTTTTGTCTATGTTTAAATTTGGTGAACGTGGCTTCTTTGTGGTTGAGTGTTTGGTGCATGATATTAGCCAAAATGGTGAGATTATGTTGAAAGAAGCGAGTGTGGTTAATATTGAAACGACAATGCATCTCATTTTCGATTTGGAGAGGAGGAAGATGATAATAGGATTTTTAATCAGCCAATTACATCACTGCTTTTTGATACCGATTCTTTGCATATGACTAATTGGGATGATTTTGAGAGCCTCATGTATTTGCAAGTCTGAATTAGTTTCATAAATTTGTATATACACTTTTAAAAATTAAGCATTCAAACAAATCTTTTTAGCATGTCGACACGAACAGAAGCTCTTAAGTCTAGTTCACGTTGTGTCAGTAGTGGTGAATCCAAGTTTTCAATTAAACCATGAACACGCAAAAGTCCCAACATTTGTTGTATATATCCTACTATATTTCCTTAGTCAACAAGAATTCGTCATCTAACATGAAGAAAAAGTCCCTAAATTTTATAAACAGAATTACTCGTCATCATTGTATTAAGGACATCTCCAATCACACTCTATTTTTTCTCTTATCTCGATTATAGAGTAAAGTTTACTCCTATCCATCTCTATATCTCACTTTAAAATAGAGTAAATGATAGTATTACTCTATATATAGAGTAACTCTATTTTTTTCTCTATATTTTATTCTAAACTTATTCTACAAATAGAGTCACTCTAAAATAGAGTAGACTTTTCTACTCTATTCTAGAGTAAAAATAGAAGAATACATTAGAGATGGTCTAAGAAATTAGAAACCTCTGTTTGGTCCCAAAAGTTAATCTAGAACTTGATGCTTCCCTTAGGCGGAAAGCGAATTATCTTTATCACGACACTCTTCTTCTCTCATTTCTTCAAACACCTCTCTTTACTCGCCCTGAAAATCCGGACAGATTAGTAATCACCTAAATCATTCTTCATCGACTCCCATCGTCTCTCATTGAAACTTGGATATGTAACCTAAGAACATTAAATCATATGTTAGATTACCAAATGTAGAAACAAAACTATAATCACAAGTTAATATAAAGAAATTGATAACAATTGCCACATTCCAAGTAATATATGGAAACTAAATAGCTAGTATAAGGAAACCTAAATTGCAAGGTAATCAAAACTGAAATCATGCGAGCAATTTTGATCTAAGTATGGAAATCTCAATCGCACAGTAACCTAGAATCATGCGAGAAATCAAGATCCAAGTATGGAAATATCAATCGCAAGGTAATATGACCTAGAATCATGCGGGAAAACATGATCCAAGTATGAAAATCTCATTCGTAAATCAAACCTATAATCATGTGAGAGATAAAGATCCAAGTTTGAAAATATCAATCACGAGGTAATGTAACATAGAATCATCCAAAAAAACGATCTAAGTATGGAAATCTGAATCGCGAGGTAATCTAGCCTAAAAATCACGCAAGAAATGACGATCTAAGAATGGAAATCTGAATCGCGAGGTAATCCAACCTAGAATCAAGCAAAAAATTACAATCCAAGTATGGAAAACTCAATCGCAAGGTAATCTAACGCATAATCATGCAAGAATTCATGATCTAAGTATGGAAATCGACTTAGAAGATTGTACACAATTATGGAAACGTTGAGAGTAAGGGAGAGTGGTACATGTTTTTTGCTGCGAGCCATGAATGCGAGAATGAAAATGATTATGGAAACTTTGAGCGAGATTGATCAAGTCTAAATCTAGGACACCAACAAAAGCAATTCTATAAGTCGGAACAAAATCATGCTAGTATGGATAGTAAAAAAATTATGGCAAAGTTAAAAAGACTTGCAAATGAAGTTTTACAAACTCAGTACAATCATTTGAAGTTCTCAAAAATAAATTGTTTAAATGAGAAAAATGCTTAAGACATTTTAATCAAATAATAGGCAAGACTTTGAACATATTACCATTTTTTTTTTGAAAGTATGTTCAACATCATATATTAAGTCATGATTTTTGAAAATTGTGTTCAACAAAATCATCCTAGTATGGATCTTAGCAATCTTCATTTGTCCTTTGACTACACAGTCCGAGATAGTGATGATCTTGAATGTGTCTTTCACATTGAGATACTCTTTGGCCTCCACTTTAGCATTTTGTTCCATGATCTTATCTCCTAGAGCATAGATAAATTCGATCTTCCCTTCAAGCTGCTCAAGCTGGCGCTGGTTCTTCTCTTCAATCTCTTATTCAAGTTGCTTTTCTTCTTTTTCAAGATGTTGGCGTTGCTTCTCTTATTTAAGCTCTTCTTCAAGCTCAGAGCCAAAAGTCATGCACCTCTTAGCACCATCTTCAAAACACTTAATTGATTCGTCTACCATTGTAGCCAATCTAACTCCCTGTGATAAAATTGATTAATTATTTTGGAAAAAAAAACTTTGATTGATGGAGAAAAAAAGATCCAATACCTTTAGGTTATAGGCTATGTTGTCGATTCTCCCTTGGTTGATCCAAACTGCGCAATTCTCTCGATTCATCAACCTCCTCATCTCAGCCTTATGTTTTGCTATTTTAAGGGATCAAGTTCTCCTGCTCGTGAACTCAATGCACATACCTTTAACTGGTTGGCGAATTATTAGTTTCCATTAAAATAATAAACGATTCAAGAAGCATAGAACTAAATCTGAACTATGAAGATCCCATACATAATTCAAACACTGATTAAGAATAAAGCCAATATAAAAGCCCAGTAAAAACCATTCAAACAACATTTAAAGCCCATCAATATCAATTATATCAAAATCAGGAAGTTGATCCAAGATTAGACTTGGAACATATTACCATATTGTCTTTGAAAGTATGTTCAACAGCATAGATTAAGTCATGATTTTTGAAAATTGTGTTCAACAAAATCATGCTAGTATGGATATTTACTGAAGATTTGAGGTATACAATTAATTGATCTAACTTGTAAAATAGTATTAGGATTTTGTCATTGTCTCAAATCATAAAAAAAAAAATCTATAAATGAGTTATCCATTTTTTTTGTTCATAATGATTTATCATCCTTTTAAGTATTAAAAATATCATCGTTTCATGAATGAGTACAAAAATAAAATTTAAATTATTTAATAGTTTCATTCATCATTTTAAGTATTAAAAATATCATTGTTTCTTCCCCGTTTGCTTTGTTGCCATCAAAGTTTTTCATGACGAAACAAGTTGATTAGAAGTCAGAATTTCCCTTATCTTATCCAAATAAATATTAATTCTAATGGATTACATATGTTCTCTTTTGATTTTTTGAAAATAAAATTTGAGTATGACTGTATGAGACTCAAATATATGATTTATACAAATTTGGATCATAAGAAAGATTGCGTAGACTAAATGTTTTCAGGATTAAAATTAAAATTATCATTCAATATTCTCAAAATATAATTTTATAAATTTGTTCGTGTTAAATTCCTTTCAAATTTGATTATTTATATAATTTGAGATAAGGAAAAAAAAAAAAAACTCCCTTACAAGTCGTCGAGAAAAATCAAAATATTTATCTTATCCACTCTTTCTCTCAAAACCCTTTACAAAATGTTGTCAGCCTACTGTCCCTCCGCCGTGGCTGTACCAGCCGTAGCCACCGCTTCCTCAGCCGCTACCTTAAATCCGTTATCCTCCTCCCACTCCAATTTCCAACTCTTCTATCGCTTAACACCTAAATCCTTCAAACTCGTTGCCAATTCTCCTAACTCGCTATTCCTCATTTCAAATATCCGTCGCCACCGCTTCTTCTGCTCCGCCGATATCGAAGCGAATTCTGCCGATGATGAAATCGAGTCTTCGTTAGAAGAAGAAGAAGTAGAGGAAGAAGACGCAGATGTAAAAGAGACGACGCAATCGAGTGGTGGTGAAGAAGGGAGGTTGTACGTTGGGAATTTACCTTACACAATCACTTTTTCTGAGCTCTCTCAGCTTTTCGGAGAAGCTGGAAATGTCGTTGATGTTCAGGTTTTCATATTCTCTACCAATCTTCTTCATCTCTAACCTCATGTAGTAATTTTCAATAGTATTGATTGAATTAGCATTGTTCTTTGTTGCAGATTGTTTATGATAAAGTTACTGATAGAAGCAGAGGATTTGGATTCGTAACAATGGGAAGCATTGAAGAAGCTAAAGAAGCGATTCAAATGTTTAACAGCTCTGTAAGTTTCATCAATTTTTTTGATCAAAGATTGATTCAGCTCTACATTGTTTCTGATCTCTTGATTTTGTAGCAAATTGGTGGTCGAACGGTGAAGGTGAACTTCCCGGAGGTGCCAAGAGGCGGCGAGAGAGAAGTAATGAGAACCAAAATTCGTGATAATAACCGGAGTTATGTAGACAGTCCTCACAAGATTTATGCAGGAAACCTTGGTTGGAATTTAACTTCACAAGGTTTGAAAGATGCATTTGCTGATCAACCTGGTGTGCTTGGTGCTAAAGTTATCTATGAAAGAAACACTGGGAGGTCTAGAGGATTTGGTTTTATCTCTTTTGAGTCTGCAGAGAATGTTCAGTCTGCTCTGAGTGCCATGAATGGTGTGGTAAGGCTTCTTCTACCTCCTGTTTTGGTTGAGTGATTTGGGTTTGAGACTTACTAGTTTGGGTTTTGATTTTGGTTGTTAGGAAGTTGAAGGACGAGCGTTGAGGCTAAATTTGGCTTCGGAGAGAGCCACTGTGTCTCCTCCTGTAGCAGAAGGAGAGACTGAAGAGGAAAGTGTAGAGAACAGCGAGCTGGTTTCGAATGTGAGTACATGAAGCAGCAAAAGAAGAATAGGTTGCTTACAAGTTGTTCCAAACTGATCAGCTCGAGGGCCAAAATATGAAAATTTTGTTGCTTTTATAATTCTGTTGTGTTCTACGAGGCTGAAGAAGATGACAATAAATGAGATGGAAAACAAGATGTATTGATTGTAATTTTTATTGAGAATGATTTGGTTTCATAAATGGTTTAATGTAACATATCTTGATTCCAGACAACTGTGAATTTCTGTCATGATTATTGCTAGTCGGTCTCGTTGTGACCGGAAAGCAGAGCATCTGCAGCCGAATCCAAGTCCTGAGGGAAGAAAACTCTGCAGATATATAAACAATCAATCAAGGCAAAACCTTTATGTAACAACAGATCTTCGATAACCTCTTTAAATGTCATTCTCTGTAACTGAAACTGAAATGGAGGGAGAACATGCCTACAAGTGTTGTGGTACAAGGTTGAGCTAACTTGATTAACATCACCAAGTCCTTTATAGCCAGCCACCACTTCAAGAACTTGTCTGAAAAAACAAAATGATTGCCTAAGAGTTGTTCTAAAGACTGTATATGTCTAAGGATTTGACAAGGGTTTCTCTAAGCTACACTCACCGAACTAAACATGGCTCATTACGGCCTTTGACAAGGGACTCTTGATCATACTTCTCCTTTTTCTTGGAAGGCCAAGTCGACTTTACAAACTTCATTCCGGCGTGTGTGTTCTTGATCTCACAATATGGAGAGTCGGTTTCGATCATCATCCTCTCTACCGGTATCCCTTTCATTACATCAATATTCTCGGCTGTTTTCAACGAGCAGCCGTTCACACCTGCCAAATAGAATCACATCAGCAAAACAGAGCAAATGTAATCCTATAAACGCGAAGGAGAGCTAAAACTACAAGACATAGTCTTTAGTAATAATGAAGAACTAATGGAAGTCTTTACCAATGTACATTTTATCGAAAGAGAGAAGCTTATCGCGGTCCAATGCACTACCAGTAAATGAATGAGCAACTCCTCCAGTGAACCTAAGAGTGGATTATGGAGTATTAAGATGACTGAAAAAGGCAATTAAGGAAGTTAATGTCAACTCAAATCGAGAAAACATTAGCCTGCAAGTTCACCTGTTTTTGTTTCTCTCAACAATTTCACAGAAATCTGCAGCAGCTGCTCGCATGTGTAGGAACATCGGTAACTTTGTAGCATATGCTAACTCAAATTGCTTCTCAAAATACCTTTGCCAAGGAAGTAAACGTGGAAGACATTCTAAGTCAAGAAACAATAAAACATGAGAAAGATTCAAATTTTGATGAATAAACTTACTTCTTCTGGATATCAACAGGGCAGAATTGAAGCCTATCATAATCCAATCCACATTCACCAATTGCTACCACCTTAATCAACCATAAAAGTATTACAAGAATGATATTGATTGTGATCAACACAAAAGCGATATCAAACCTAAATCACTTCAAAATATATCTACTAGATTAGAAGATATATAAGTAATATCACCTTCCCTTTCTGCATTCCTTCTTTGGCTAATGAAAAAAGATCCTGGTAATGCTTCTCCGGATCACCGCTTTCTTCAAACTCCTACATTAAAGAACAAGATTAGAATTTGATTACATCTTAAACTCTGAGAATTTCAAAGTAAGGAGACATTAAGATACGAGAAAACTCACATTGCATCTAGTTGGATGAACCCCAACAGTGCAAAACAGTCTGCCTGCAAAAATGCAAATCCTCAATCACAATTTTTTTTTAAAAAGACTGAAACTTTATGAGAAAAAGATTTGAAAAAACAAACAAACCATCAGTTTCTGCAATTGCAAGAGCTTTTCTTGATTCTTCCAATGACCCACCAGTTACCTATTCAAGAAAATCAACATTTGAATTACCCAAATTCTACCATTTCTAATCATTCATAAGAAAATTCGATTAAAGTGACTCAACTATGATTCTATCGACTCCAGCAGACCAAGCTCGGTTCAAGACAGTAGCAATGTCAGGAACATGACAGTTCTTGCCATGGTAAATTCCCTTGAACATCCCATCTGTTTTCATCCCACAACATTTAGTTGGACAATTTTCATACGATTAGAAGATAATTTGATCAGAGAAGGATAGGTTCACAAAGTGTTTGCGTAAATGCCTCAACTAACCTGTGAAGTTCACGGCTATGTCTGATCTTACACATACAACATATCAGAAGATAAGCAAAACAAAGAACTTATAAGTCAAACTGAATTTGCACATTAGATGAAGAGAATCAATCGAAGAACTAAATTTTGAGAGATTCCTAAAAATTTGACTTGCCTATCATCTTCAACGACGCCATTGCGAGAGAAAGTGAGACAATTTGCACACAACGCACAAACACAACAAAACTCTTTTCTTCTCTTGCACTAATGGGCTTTTCCTACGGCCCATGTAAAGTCAATTTATATCTTTCTCTTTTGACTAAAATCAAGCCCCTCTTATGACTTTGGCCGCGAATATTGACTCGTGAATTGTTTCTTATTTTAATGTCAAATTAACTTTTTTGTTTTGTTTTTAATGTTAATTTAATTATAGCTATTTCAGAGATTCTACCACCATATCAATGAAGTGATCAAAATTTAAATCCATGGAAATTTTCATTATTGTGTATATACAGACCAATCAAAACATTGCAAAAGATAAAAAATACAAAAAAAACTCCAAAGCCCCCATGTAACCGAGAGAACCTTCCAACAAAAAATATTAGCGAAGAAGCCGCCGGGCCGGAGGTGGCGGTGACTGAGCTTGAACCGGAGTAGATTGACGAGGCGAACCACCACCACCACCACCATTATTATTATTCCAAGGCTTAACAGTAAACAACACAACTAAGACCACAATAATAATCAATAACAAAATGGCATAGCAAGTCCACTTGCGCGTGTTCTTCTGATAAAACCTTGCCTTGACAAGCCGGTCCGCACCAGACCGAACAAGCGAGTTAGTTCGTTTAACGTTGCCTTCAATGTCATCGAGATGTTCACCTTGATGTTGAACCAAAACAGCCATATCAAGAAACACTTGGTGCAGCTCGTTCAAACTCTTCTCAATGTCTTTCACTGCATCATGCCTCTCTTGTATCTCGTTAATAGTGTCCAAAATCCTACCTCGACCTTGTTCTTGTATCGCTTTTTGCAAAAATGTTTCGCTCTCTCCTACAATTCGCAAATCAATATTTATTTCATCAATATCATGATTTAACCATAATCATCGCAATTATAACTAAATTTTCGATAATTAAACAACTTGCGCTATTTTCTTGTTCTTTAACGTTAAAATTTTGAATTAAACAAAAACATAGGAGAAAATTATTACCTGTGGAAATAAGCCGGTCAACGGTATCTTCGTCGGGATTTTCGCCGGTGACGGTGAAATACATTCGTTGGATCGTAGCTTTGTACTCAATCGAGATCGTCTCTCTCATTTTATTAAAACTATCCATCGAATCTTTCAGCTTCTTCCTCAAACCATTCACAACCGACGTTCTTTGCCGGTCCGACGATGAACCGGGTCCGCTTTCTGGTAAACTCCGGTTCACTTCATTAGCCTGATCTAATGCCTCGAGGTTTCCTTTCACGCGCTTTGCTGTCTTTAACGCTGCTGACACGTCAGCGTCCATCTTCTCCTTTAGCTCCTTAACCGCCTCGGAGTTATGAAGCGTCTTGCTTTTTTCGTGGCTCGATCGGAGGCTGTGACATAGACGATCAAGTTCTTTAAGGTCTTCGTTCACTTGTTCCACGTCGAGGAAGAACTTATCGAGGTTGTTTCCACCATGGCAACTTCCACCGGAGACTTTTGCTTTTGACATCTCGATGTTGTGTGAGTGCGGTGGTGATGAATCGTCCGTGACCGAGCGGTTGAAGGAACGGGAGAGAAGATCGTTCATGGCTGAAGATATAAGAAATTTCTTTGAATTTTTTGTATAAGAAAAAAAAATAAAACCTTTGCTCTAAATTGAGTTTCTTACGAGAGTTTTTATAATCTTGATTTATGGACCGAGTAGGGGATGAAAAGTCCGAACCTTCCGAACAAAACGCGGTTTTAAAAATAAGTGCTATTAAGTTGACCTAACCGGTTTTTTTTTTGTGTGAACCGAAACACGTTATCCAACAAATCCGTTTAATTAAACCACTCTCTTGGGTTAACCAAACCACGTCAATTACCAGATCTTTTATGTGATGAGCTGAATCGGTCAAATTTATGAACTTTGTTTCACAATAGAAACCAAATTTTTTATGTTGCAATTAATTGGTGGGTTTGATTGTTTGAGATGGTTCGGTTTGATTAACTTAAATGAAAAGCTGAGTGCAAAAACCAGACGAGAATTTCCAGGAAAGTTGATAAGGCGATGACTGTGATGTATTAAAAAATTGAAATTAGGCAAAGTGGAAGATTTTTAGACTGCAGATAATATTAGTCGTCGTTGAGAAATTTAAGACGAAAGTTTGAATTGGTCGCTGCACATTTCAATATTTTTTAATGCCAATAGTTTTCTGACATAAGGGCATCTCCAACGGGGGATATTAAGGGGTTCTTAACTCAAAAGTAAAAAAAAAAAAAATCAAAAATGCTAAATAACTTAAGAACCGATCCTTCGCTAAGGGATTTTACAACCGGTTCTAATGGATGATGTGGGCATTATTGATTGGTTGGCGAATAGAGACAAAATATCTGTGATTTATTTTTTTGTTTCGTGAATTTGTCTCCTTCTCTCTCGTCTCTCTCTCGTTCGCCGACGACGGTTCTGGTCTTGGGTATGCTGGCGTTATCATCATCGGAGAAATGAGCCTTACATGAAAATGGTCCGACTGTATCATCATCTCCACCGTCGGTGGTCTCCATCGATGCATCGAAGTGTTTGTTCTCAAAATCTGAGAGTTTGGTTGAAGGATGATCCAATCTCTTAGTCAAGGTATGAATCTAGCTGATTTTCTTAGTAGATGTTGATAAATGATTGGTTATTGAGATCGAAATTAGGGTAGAGATCTTGAGAATTAGGGTTCTTTGAAATTAGGAAAATTAAAGGAAATTGAATCAATAATCGGTTTACTCGGCTAGTTGAGATCAGACCAGAGAGTGGGAGGTTCTCTAGACTTCTGGAACTTCTTGGGGAATGGTATGAGAAAGGGAAAATTTTGGTGTTTGTTCAATCGCAGGATAAATGTGATGCTTTGTATAATGATTTGATGACCAAATATGGTTATGCCTGTCTATCTCTTCACGGAGGTAAGGATCAGACTGACCGTGAATCAGCTATATCTGATTTTAAGAGCAATGTCTGCAATTTATTGGTTGCCACAAGTGTTGCAGCCAGGGGTCTAGATGTGAAAGATCTTGAGTTAGTTGTAAATTTTGATGCGCCGAACCACTATGAAGACTATGTGCATCGTGTTGGCAGAACAGGTAGGGCAGGGCGGAAAGGCTATGCTGTGACATTTATCTCCGAGGATGATGCAAAATATGCACCAGATTTAGTCAAGGCCCTGGAACTATCTGAGCAGCCAGTTCCTGATGATGTGAAAGCAGTAGCTGATGGGTTCATTGCGAAAGTGAAACAGGGTCTCTGAATCTGAAGTTAAGCAATGCATAGATACAAATTGGATAGAGATGAGCATGTATACAAAGAATTCCAACACTTTGACAAAGACAACAGTGGGTAAGTTCCTTCATCGATCATTTCTTGTGTGAATTACTTTTAAGATTCGAATATGTAACTATTTTGAGGCACTAATCTGAATGTTTTGGTTATATAACAGACACATAACTAGAGATGAGTTGGAAAGTGCCATGAAGGAATATCGAATGGGAGATGAAGCTAGCATCAAAGAAGTTATATCCGAAGTTGATACTGACAATGTAAATTGTAATAAAATCAATTTTACATAAAATTAATATTTTTCAAAATATTTTTTTTTTCTTAAGAACCCCCTAATGAGGTTCACTATTGGAGGAGGAAAAATGTTAGGAACCTTAATGAGATTCTTAACTTTCAAATAATTAAAATTTATAATAAAAAATTTGGTTAGAACCCCTCATGGGGTTCAACCATTGGAGATGGTCTAAGATTCTTGGGTGAATTGGTTAAAAGGAAATTTAACAAAAAAATACCTTAAAATTTAACAAATAATCTAATATTGAGTCTGTATCTAACATTATCTAATGAGAAGCCCAAAATGGGCCATTATAATCACCCTCAAGCCCATCGTCCACTATTAACCTTAAACCGTCGATCGATTCCACAGAGGAGACGACGACGACACAGCGATGGGGAAAACTACGGGCACGAAACAGGCGACTATAGTGGTCGCAGCGTTGGCGTGTGGGTGGTTAGCCATAGAGATCGCTTTCAAGCCTTTCCTCGAAAAATTCCGCTCCTCCATTGACAAATCCGACCCAACCAAAGATCCCGATGACGTGAACGCCGCCGCAGGTTCTTCGTCTTCGTCCGACGAGGGTATGTGATTTAGGGTTTCATCAGATTAAAGATAGTTGCTGATTCCAAGCCATATCTGTTTTATGTTATTTCGTGTAATTGATGAATCCGTGTGTTTAAATTTGAATCAAAACAAAACAATTTGTTATCATTCCGTTACTCATTGGCTATCAAATTATTGAAATGATGCTATCTTTAATCTATTGTTCATTTGCATAATCTAACTAGTACTTATACTGTTATACTGATTCTGTTAGCTTATAAATTGTATTAATGATGAGTCAATAGAGGCATATTTGATTCATCATAACTTAAAGTCATGGGGGATTTTTAACTTTGGAAAACATGTGTTAGATTGATTGACTAATATGTTTGTTTAGTACAAAACAAAAAACTTTGTTTGTCGTAACACCATTGTAGTTTACAGAAAATGTAAATACTCTCTGAAAAAGCTTTGGTTTGCATTTTTTGTACTCTATTTGTTCTCTACCAAGCCCAAGCAAAGATAAAAAGACAGTGATGAAACTTCTCTAATGGCAACTAGCTTAGAACTGGCTTCATTATTTGGTGTTACTATATATTTCTTTCAAAAAAGCATGTTGATGAAAATATCAAAGCTGATAACAAGATTACTTTAGATTTGTAACTCTACAATGATCATTCTCAGTTTTTCCTCACATTGGGGATCCAGATTCTCTCTTTTACCATTATCATTTGTTTATGCAAAGTCTATTGCCTCAAAACCATTTTTTTTATATAATTTAGTTGTCCCACAAATATCCCAAACAGTTATTAAAAAGATGATATGAACCTTTCAATGTTTTTTTTATGATTAAACCTTTCCAAACAGTAAATTATCAAAAAATCATAACAAGAATATCCTATTTCTTAAAAGTCTCCTCAAACTTATCAGAGTATTTCCAATGTATTACTCCATTTTTTACTTTAAAATGGAGTAACTCCAAAATTTGGAGTAGAATTTACTCTAACCCTACTCCAAAAGAAATGTCTCAGTCATCCATTACACATATAGACTGATTTATCTGTTAACTTTCCATGAAAGATAGACAGGACTTTACCACAGTTGGTATTATATCAAAAGTCTGCAAAATTGGAACTGTAATAAGGATCCTTTTTAAGACATTTTTTGTTTACCTTTAAGAGGTTACATTATCTCTTTCATCTTTGTCAAAACATTTACGCGAGAGTTTTTTTAATCTGTGCTTAAGTCTAAACCATTAAGGTTAAAGTATATACATATATCAAATGATTTTTTCTTACGATATTTTGTCCCTACATACAGAGAGAGCAAAAACAATGATTAAAAAGGACATTTCTTTGGAATAATTTATAATATAGAAAAAACAATGAAATTTACAAATGATTGATAAAGAAAGGCAACAACCAAGAAAGGTTTGAGACGACGACTGAGAAAGGCAACAACCAAGAAACTACATGGGAAGGAAATCAAGAAACTACAGAGAAAATACTTTCTTGTTAATATAACAAACCATAATCTTTCTGAAAACATAATCTTTCTGCTACTCTACTCGAATCAGAGAGCCATGGAAGATTGCAGATTCGAGACAAGTGAGTTACATGCGTCGTTCTTGATCTCGACTTCGCTATTGTCCGATTCTTGGAGTTTATGCAACGCCGCGAAGAGCACAGGGGGTATTCTAATCCAGCAAGTCGCCGGAATCACGTATGTTGCTTTACCGACGGTGCCGATGGAGATGATACAATTAGGGGATCTCGTGAGCTTGAAATTGAAAGTCGATGGAGATGAACTTTTCCCTGGCTTAGTCTCCGATGAGCCTCCTCCTATGGTTGACAATGCCATAGTCTCCGGTGAGCCTCCTCCTATGGTTGACAATGCCATACTCAAACTCTTCCTTCAATCAAAGGTTTGTTCTCTTTTTTATTTTCTGATTTTGATTAAATAATATCGATTTATCTTACTATCTTCCATTCATTTGAATTTCAACTAAGACGTTGACATAAAAAAAATACAAATTCAATCAATGCTATTATGAAAATTCTATCAGAAAGGAAAAAAGAAATAACATAACTAACTTAATTCCAACATAAATTTATTCGTTGGATTTGTGAAAAGTGGTTTTTCTTTACTAAGTTAAATTTACATATTTCGTCAAAAAAAAAAAAAGAAGAAAATGGCTTTACATATTTGGCTATTGCTAATTGGTAGAGCAAAAAAATGACAATATCATTATCTCAGTCTTCTAATGGGTTATAACCAAATAGAGTTTTTTTTTTTTTTTTTTTAAATTGAAGAGTACCACTGTCACGACCAACCCAATAGGCAAATAGGCAATAGACAATTAGTTCAAAATTAAAATATATATTTTTGTTAATTAAGAAATCTTGAAAAAGATTCGTGGACACAATTATTTCCACAATTTGGATTATCATAATTACGACATTGTCGTCACCTCGGATACCATAAGCAAGTAAAATGGAATTTTGGTTTGGATGCCACGTCCGTCCGCCCAAAGTGATTTAAAAAGTATTGATGGCTGACTAAATGTTAATGGTAGCGTTATGCTTTAACACGCCTCTGCCAAGTTTTTGAATGTGCACTCAACAAGTTTTTGAATGTCATTTTCTTTTGTTTTTTCATCCAAGACATTTTCTTTTTGGTATTTTGCTATATAGGAGATGAAGATCTTGAATGAACACAATTTTCTTTTAGTATTGTGATTACTGATTCTACTTTAATAGCAAAACAAGAAGTTTGGCATAGACGTTCGGATTAGGCCCAATCCAACGAAAATGATGGTTCGAATAAAAATATTATGTGTAGTCCTTTATGTACTTGTTATTTAAAATTTCAAACAATATTTCTTTAAATTTTTATTAAATATATTTTCTATACAAAAATTATTTAGTTAAAATTCTATTTTTTAGCTTTTGAGATATATCCATAATCATAAACATATATTAGTGACCTTAAAAATATTAAATAATTTGGTGGCCCTAAGCAAGTTTGTCTTCAGAGTCTGAGATCTAGATATGTTTGGGTATTTTAAAATTATGGATCGGGTTCAAAATTATCCCAAGTACCTAACATCGAAAATTTTGTATATGAATTTATCCAAACTACTCAAAAATACCTAAAATACTAAAAAAACCAAATAATTTTAGATGAATCTACCTAAAAGTAACTGAAATACTTAAAAATATTTAAAATACTTGAATTTTTTGGGTACTTTGGTTATTACAACTATAAATATTACTAATTAGTGAGTACTTATATTTCGAATATGTTTGGATACCTATTCGAGTTCGGGTTTTTGGGTCTTGAAATTTATGATCCGCCCGAATATTTTAAAATTTTGGGTTCAGATTCAGATTGAGTTTTTCGGATCGTATTTGGAACGGATCATCGGATTCGGATATTATGTCCAAGCTTACAAAAAGTGACTATAATTAAATGGACTTTTTTATATATATACAAGTTGGAAAATGGTAAATCTATAGGGGTCTCTCTAGAGTCTAGACTCTCTTTAAACAATAACCGACTATAAATGGACTTTTATCCGGTTAATATTCGATTTTAGTTAAACCAAATAATTGGCAAATTAGTCTCCAAATCTGTTTACATTGTTAATACACAGATGAAATTGTTCAATCAAAAGAAGTCATATATATATATATATGATATATGATATATAAGATAGAGTATCTCTCTAATTAGTTTCGGTCTTGTTAATCTCGATTAATTAACCAAATTACCATAACATCGATTGAATTAACGTGCAGATAAAGGAAGAGTTAAAACAGAAATTGGTAGGAAAAAAGCTTGTGGTGATAACCGGCCATTCAACCGGCGGTGCATTGGCTGCTCTCACCACACTTTGGCTTCTCTCTCAAACCTCTTCGCCATCATTCCGTCTCCTCTGCATCACCTTCGGCTCTCATCTGCTCGGAAACAAATCACTCTCTACCTCAATCTCACGATCACTTTTAGCCCACAAATTCTACCACGTGGTCTCCATACACGACCACGTTCCCAGAAGCAGCAATGATCAGTTCTGGCCCTTTGGAACCTATCTTTTCTGTTCCGATAATGGAGGTGTTTGTCTAGACAATGCTGCTTCTGTTCGTCGGATGTTTCTATTGCTCAACACGACAAGAACTCCAAACATCGAGGAACAAGAAAGGTACGGACATTATGTGTTCACACTTTCTCACCAATTTCTCAAATCTAGAAGCTTCCTTGGTGGGAATATCTCTGATAATAGCTACCAAGCTGGTGTAGCGTTAGCCGTAGAAGCTCTAGGGTTTTCTAATGGTGATGCAAGTGGTGTATCAGTTAAAGAATGTATTGAAGCGGCTACAAAAATTGATCGAGCTCCGATTCTTAGATCAGCCGAGTTAGCTAATGAGCTTGCTAATGTCTTGCCAGCAAGACTCGATATTCAATGGTATAAAGATCGTTGCGATGCATCCAAAGAGGAGCTTGGTTACTACGATTTCTTTAAACGGTATTCGTTGAAAAGAGACTTTAAGGTCAACATGAGTCGCTTAAAGCTAGCTAGGTTTTGGGATAAAGTGGTTAAAATGGTGGAGAGGAAGGAGTTACCTTTTGATTTTCATCTAAGTAAGAAATGGGTTTACGCATCACAGTTTTATCAACTCTTAGCCGAGCCACTTGACATTGCGTATTTCTACAAACATAGTCATGATGGGCATTACATGGATCAAGGGAATAGAGAGAAAAGGTATGTGGTGCTTGATAAATGGTTTAAACAAACTGGAGAGCGTGCGAATAGTTTGAGAAGCAGAAACGCGAGCGCTACGCAAGATAGTTGCTTTTGGGCTAGGCTTGAGGAAGCAAAAGAGTGTTTGGATGAGTTGAAAAGAGAAGATATCGATGAGCAGAGGCGATCTTTTTTATGGGAAAAGATTGTTCGGTTTGAGAGTCATGCGAATACGTTGGTTGCGAATAAGGATGTTTCTAAGGATGTTTTGGCAAGGAGGTCGAGTTATAGTGTGTGGGTGGGGAATCTGGGAGAGTTCAAGTTCAGGATGGGTTATGGAAATGGAAATCAGATGGCTGTTGATGAGATTGATGAGGCAATGGAGACGTAGTAGGATTTAATTAGCATATCTAATGTATGATATGCTACTTAACAATCTGTATATATTATTGTTGTTCATCATGTTTTATGCAAGACTTTTTGATTTATGTTATTATTCTAAAACAATCTTTATCATTAATGTTCAATGAGTTTCTGCAAGAGTTTCTAATGTAAAGCTATTACTCTAACTCTCTAAAACCAACATGTAGTATGATGGTGTGATCTAATTTCTGAATATAGTGTGTTAGTGTATGCTAGTT
This sequence comes from Cardamine occulta, assembly GCA_028015245.1. Taxonomy (NCBI): domain Eukaryota; kingdom Viridiplantae; phylum Streptophyta; class Magnoliopsida; order Brassicales; family Brassicaceae; genus Cardamine; species Cardamine occulta. Next base: position 16,905,449 of record CM051378.1, read on the forward strand.
TTCAGGAATTTTTAAAATATATATAGAAAAACGTAAGATTCACATAGGATTCTTGGAGATTGCCATTATTCACATGATCCAAGAAGCTCTTTTTCCCATTCAGATTTTCCTTTCCAAGCTCCTTTTTTTTGTTCTTCAAAACTTGTGATTTCTTTGTTTCACCTTCTCGTTTTTAATTTTTGTTCGCAGATCGTTACGCATACCTTCCATACACATTTTCATACTAATAACATGAATATATATTGATCCGTTTATATAAAGCTTTGATTCTTAACGGCTTTGACCACCAAATCTTCATCGCGAGATATGTAATGTGAATAGAAATGTTTTATATACATGGTTAATTCCAAGCATATATTTTTAAAAGAGTATATCTAACAAATTAAAATAGACATATATATAATATGTAGTAGTAGTATATAGTAATCGTGCAGGCTCCATTAACTAAGCCGTACAAATAGCTCAATGTAACCCATCTCTCCAAAGAAGCCATAGGTTTCTAAGTTCGCTTCGAAACAATCTCCAAGACGATCTATTAGTTAACCATTTTCTTATTCATATCTTATGATAAAAACAAAATACTAGTATTTAAATACTTATATATATCAAAGATTCAAAAACCCTTAACCTTGTCTCCTCCAAGAAGCAACACTGAGTGCACCATTACGAGGCATTTGCTCCCTCCACACTTCCTCCACTCTCCAACCTCCACGTGTCAAACCTTCTCCACATGCACAAACTCTCAAACACACATTCATGCATGCGTATATAATACATTCTTATTCTTAGAGAGTAGAGAAGATAAAGATATGGAGAGAACAGAGGCCGTGACGTCATCGTTTATATGGCGGCCAAACGCAAACGCAAATGCGGAGATAACCCCAAGTTGTCCAAGATGTGGATCCTCCAACACAAAGTTCTGTTACTACAACAACTATAGCCTCACTCAACCTCGTTACTTCTGCAAAGGCTGTCGAAGATATTGGACCAAAGGTGGTTCCCTCCGCAACGTTCCCGTAGGCGGTGGCTGCCGCAAATCCCGCCGCCCCAAATCCTCCTCAAGTAATAACGGTAAAACCGGCCTAACCGCTAATTCTGGCAGCTCCGGTGGTGGTTCGCCTAGCATCGATCTTGCTCTTGTTTATGCAAATTTCTTGAATCCAAAGCCTGACGAATCTTTACTTCAAGAAAATTGTGATTTAGCCAGAGTAGTCACAACAGATTTTCTTGTCGATAATCCCACCGGCGCTTCGATAGAGCCGTCATGGAGTATGGACATCAATGATGGTCATCATCATTATGATCATCAGGTGGAACACATCGTTGAGGAATGTGGTAATAATGGGTTGCCTCCATTTCCTGGAGAAGAGCTTCTCTCTTTAGACACTAACGGTGTTTGGTCTGATGCTTTATTGATTGGTCATAACCATGTAGACGTTAGTGGTGTGACTCCGGCTCAGGCTGTGCATGAACCAGTGATTCATTTCACTGAAGTTTCCAATGAATCCACCAACCTCTTGTTCGGAAGTTGGAGCCCTTTTGATTTCTCATCAGCCGATGGATAATCTATCCTTATACATGCATATATATAAATTAATGGGGCTTAATTGGTATTATTGTACCTATTGTACATATGATATACACAATTATATGAAATCTTCTCGATCATTTTCATGTAATTAAGAGAGTCGGTCATTTAAGTACAAATTTAAGGGGGTATTAGGATTTAGGCTATAGAATATTTAATTTTTTTTTGGTGATTCTCGACCTATATGATGCTATAGTTAGTCGTTTTCAAGATTTCCCAAGAATCCCACGTGGGAAGTCCTTGTCTTTGGATTCGATTGAGATTTGCTTGTTACTTGAACTTGCATTTCACAGAAAGTGAGACGCACGTGTATTACGGGTGCACGTGTGAGCTTAATAGTATCTATGGAGTCTGGCCTATGTGTGTGTAAGATCCTTCTCCAAAAGGGAGTGTCAGAGAAAGAGCATAATTGTTCTTACTTTTCGTTTAACTCCTTTCTACAACTATTCAATTATATATAATCTTTATTGCCGACGCTTCATACAGCTCCATTTTGAGTAAATTACATCCATTGAAAGAAAATCGAGTAGTACATATTGATATTTTCATATATTTTTAAAATGAGAAGTATTATTTTTAGTGATTTTTTAAAATGAGAAGTATTATTTGATATTTCCAAGTTTTTTAATTACCTCACAATGATATAGATGCTAAAGTAATTGATGTGGTCTTCTAGTTTATCAAAAAATGATATGTCATATTTGTCAATTGGGAGACATCGGATAGACCCCGGCCGATAATAGTGTATATATATACAGAATTGGATCAATTGGCTAGCTCATAAAATTTGTGGGTTATATAGGCTTGTGTTATATAGTTGTATGTACAGATATCCAGATTGCTGATAATGTGTATAATAAAATCAATTTATATAAGAAAAACTGCATAACAATATATATTTTTTGGTATTGTACTTTCTGGTTTTGTTTCTCTTTAATTAATGGGACAATCATTATTAAAAAATAAAATTAAGTCTCGCTAATAAAGGGACAATTAGATTAGCGTGAAAGAAACAAGAAATCCCTTATAAATTTATAATAACATTGATTTTTTAGGGTAAACAAGATCTGGACACAAGAACAATATAACGAGAAGATGAATTTCGAAACCACAATTGGAGAAAATCCTTAAAACTTCGGAATATGCTTTCTTGTGGAGCAAGTGTTGCACATTTCACAATCAATAACTTTGAATAAACTTTCAGCCGGAGTATGGATCTCTGTGAAAATGCAAGTATTTCTTTCACAACATAACAAATATATATTCATACACATATAGAGATGTATTAATTATTACATATATAGGATAGATATGTGTATATCCAGTTTTTTTTTTGTCACTTATATGTGTATATCCAGTTATCCACACATTTATATAGATAACGGGAAAAAACCACAAACTAACTCGTCATTCGTGACTAGTCAGATAAATCTGATATTATTTTTGTTATAACATGTGATTCATCACAAATATATTTGTTGTTATGGATTTTTCGCAGTTTAGCCCGATCGTGATTCATCAAGGATTAGACCGTCTAACATGTGGAACCCAATTCTATATGTATTGATGAAATTTTCTTAGCTCTAACATGCGATGACATATGAGCAAGACTAATTCATATTAACAAGTGTCAGAGGTGTGAAAATAATCTCTTCAAGTTCAAGAAACGAAGGACCCTCGCCACCATATATAACCCACTTTTTTTAGCATTATTATTCGAATGTTGTTGGACGTTGTGTCTAATTTTCTCAAGAATTTAGTTACGTAACATATATACTCATTAAACTTGGAAATGGTCTCACATTGAAATTTGGCAGATTTCTAAATAAATGTATGGTAAATTTCTATTTTTGAACTAGTTTTGAATGTAAGTCAGGTCTACACTTACTTTGTAAGTTTGTATTTCTATTAGTACTCTCTTTGTAAGTTTGAATTGCTCCAAATGTTATCGTTTTCGGAGAATGAGAAATAAAATCGGTTTTGGGGACAAAAAAAAAAAAGGTCAGGTCTACACTTACTGGTATAAGAGTAGATACAAATTTTGATTGTGGGTCAGTGGAGGACGTTTAATTAAAAAAAAATCATGCTTCAAATATCCAACTCTGAGTATGAAGAGTATTAAAACTATAAATTGTCTCACATCATAAACTAGAAAATTTTAAGACTAATATATGTAGGTGGTATTTGACATATTAGTATTTTGTCCCATTTTAGCTAGTCTTTTCATATTGTTTTCGAGTCTTTTCGAGTCTTTTTGTGTTTTTTCAGGTATTTTAAGGCTCTGGAGTATGGATTGAAGATGTTGGAAGACATTGGAGCAAAAGGAGCAAATTTGAGCTAAAAGACGATTTTCCGCCTGATCGAGCACCTGCTCGGACCTGTCGAGCACCCGCTCGACCTATTTTACCTAGGGACGCGTTTTTAATTAATTTTTAGAAATAAAAGAGGCTAGCCGCCTCAGAAAAAAGGGGGATTGATTCACGTTCGTTCTCAGACTCAGTTCTTCATTCTAGGTTTTATTTTTGGTTTTCAAGACTACACACTTTGTTCCTTTGTTCGATTTGGATTTATATTATTCAGCCTTGGATCTCTGTTCCTTTACTGTCGATCAATCCACAACTTGTTTGAGAAGTTTTCCTGAACCCTATTCTTTCAATAAATCATGAATTCATCTCTCTGCTTTGTTGTATTTGATCTTGCCATGTGTGAGTAGATCCATAGCTAGGTTAGAGTTTTCAATGGTGAATTAGGTTGTTAATGGCTGAGCACAAATAGGAATGGAATTTATATGTCTTCGCCAATAGGGGTTCGTAATGCCTAGGTTAGTTTGATCACCTAGCCTATGATTTTTAGGTTAAACTTATTCATGAGAGTGCTCTAGGTTGCTAGAAAAATCATTGGTGAGCAATTGACGCGCAGCCAACGAGAGTTGATTGCTGCGGTTGATTGTGAACATATTGAACTTGTTTGTTAATGCTTATCGTCTTCATTAGATCCGGGCGAGAGTTTCAGACTCTAGGTTGTTAGATAAAGGTGTCGATACATCACGAGAGTGGGGCGACATTCATTTGTGTTTGAGTTCTAGACCGGTAGTTAATTGGCCCTGAATAGTTGCTCAGTTTTATCTCCTAATCACCAGCGAAACACCTTGACCTAGTGCTTTTTATTAATTGTTTTTACATCGATTTATTTTATTTGTTGCTGTTCCAAAAATTACACAACCAACCTTTTTGTCTTAGCTTTAAATTAAAATCTATAATTTCATAGTGTAACCTTGGTCTCTGTGGATTCGATACCCCATATACTACTGCGTGTGTCTGTGCACTTGCAGAAAATATTTTGGGTTAAAACTCGACACATCAGTATTCCTCTATTTTTGAGCTAGTATTTGGATGTACATTAGATATTTCATAATTACTAATAATCCCTACTAAATTTGACAAGAACTAAAATAAAGATACTTAGATAGTTTATGGAAGAAAAACAGAAGAGTATATATATATTTTTGGTGGACTAGATGAATACAGAAAATTACGCAAGTTGCGTTCAGAGGTAGGCAAAGAAATTAACTTGGAAAATTATTTATTATCGAGTTTCGTGAATCACACCACACGTCCCTATACATCTCCACACGATCCAAGAAAAACAGTAAACTCTAATTACTATGTTGCCAAGTCTGCTGCAAAGCAGAAGAAGCTCATTGTATAAATAAGTATCGAAACCGAAGTGAATATGTATTTTAATTAATAAAACTAAAATGTTATTTTATAGAATTCTATTTATAAAAAAGAAAATTATTTTCTAATGTATATTACGCTATCTTCAAAAATATTTTTGTTTGTCTTATTTTTATTTTATTTTAATCTTATCCTATACACGATAAAAAAAATCGTATGCACAATTTTATGACGGACAACTTACCATGTAATGCACAGATATACAAAATAGAGAAATTTTTGGGAATTGAAGTCCGTACATGGTATACAAAATTTTGAGCAACCACTAGACCAAAAGACTTTTATAAAAATGAAAATAATTATGAATTTTCACTATTCCAAGCAAACTATATAATTTAAAATAAGTATAAATAATAGAATATGTTTGCATAAATCAAACCATAAAGCTGTACATATTTTATCATAGCAAAAATCAGGCTAAGTAAATGTTTTGATAAAAATAAATTTAAATTTGTTTATCGTAAAATAATAATCAATAATATCAGTACTTTAAAAAGTTATTGAAAAAGTCTATTTGTCAAAAAAAAATGATAGAAAAGTCTAAGATGAAGATTCAATTATAAATAGTGGCGAGCCGGCGACAGCTATAGATAGGTGAGACACGGTTTTCATGTCTTGATTATATTGTTTCTCTCCAAAATAGCTAGATGAACCATTGAGATTTGAGAATGAAGATGAGGTTACGCATTCTTATGTCCACATGATGAATAATGAATTGCATAGACAGATCAAAAGCGCTATGATATTATTCATCACAAAGTCGTAATTTAGCTCGTCAAAGACTTATGAGATAGAGCTGACAAAAAAAAAAAAGGACTTGACTTATGAGATAATTATTTTGACGTCTACGTCTATTCCTCCAAGGTTTACGGTATTTACTAAGTACTCTGACTAAATAGTATGATATCCTTTTCATCAAGTTAGTTGTGTTAAAGTTTTCTCACACAATATGTGTGTTTAATAATCTATTATTTTCTTATTGTCCAATTACAATAAACATTAATAATCATATAAATAGGCTGTGTTAGTAAACAGTTAAATTAAGAACCATTAATATTTATAAAACAATAAATTAAAGTTTAAAACATCGTGAAAAATGAATGGGATATCGTTTAACACAAGAAAATACCATTTGTGAATCCAAATTTATCCAAAAAAAAAAAAAGAGGATTCGATCTACTGGTCAATATACTAGGTATGATAGTTTACCAAATTATTCAACCAAAAATACTTTTTTAAATGATTCCAATTGTCTATTCTATACAAAAGCTCTCCCAAGTCCCAACTAAAGGCTTTATAGCAATGTTGTTAAAGACTGAACCATTAAAGCTTATTTAAACAAAACTATAAAAACCGTTGAATTAGCCTTATAACCTTTACCTTTTGGGAAAAGTTGTATATAGAGGAACCAATGATCCCAAACTTTCATTTTGAAGGAGAAGTAATTTGGATGGGAAGTAAGAATTTGAAATTTGTTTTCCTAATTAGTGGTATATACTTGGTTATTGGTTCTAACAAGCAATGTAGAATGATCCGAAGGACGTGCATGAGCATGACGGCTCAAAGACACATATCATTAAGGAAAAGTGGGAAACTTCTTAGCCACATTTAACTTTTACGTACGCAGTGAGGTTTTTTTGGTTGGTCATCCAAGTACGAAATTAATCCCATTCAATATCATTTCCTGAAATATATATTTATACCCTTATAAAAGAAAACCCCATTAGATAAATCACTAAATAAAAACGCATGTTGTTCAACCAGATCCGACTATGAAGATAAAAAGAGTAAATTAGTACTCCCTCTGTTTCGCTTTATTTGTAGTTTTAGGGTTTTTTTTGTTACAAAATAAGTGTTGTTTTAGGTTTCCAATGCAAATTTTAAATAAAATTTATTTTATTACTCCTACTATTTTAATATAATAACCAATGAAAAAACTTGTTTAGTGTATTAATGAAGGGTAAAAAAGAAAATTTAAATGTTTTCTTAATTTGTGTGCTAAAACCTAAAACAACAAATAAAATGAAACAGACGGAGTATAAGGTTTGGGGGCATGCATACAAAGGTCTAATTAACTATAAGATATATATGTACATGCATAAATACAATATATATCATGCAGTCCCATACCTCTATAGGTACGCACCATGTAAGTTATCTATATATATTGGATGCGTGAGATTAGTATTTTTATTATAGATGTTATTTTGTCGTCGATTATTATTATTATATATATATATATATAATATTGATTAATAATAATTACAAATATAAGTTGTAACACTATATATAATATATCCAAAGATTAACAAAAAATTTCCTTAAATAAAAATAAATTTTGGATTAATACTAAGTTTTGATAAATAACCAATTCAATGATACGAACAACTCTAAACTTGTCAAAATCACAGTTAATTATGACCAAAAAAAAGCTTTTTAAAAGAAAAAAGGGAGACGAGTCAATGTTAAACCACGTCCATGTAATCCAAGTCTCCGTGTCTACTTAACGTCCTTGTACATTTGAACATTACATTGAATTCATTAAATTAAAAGTTCTTAACCATTTATCATACGGTCCTCTACGTTCACATTTGAGTAGGTCTACCGTATAACAACACCATCAAAGATTAAGGGCATATGTGCGTGTACATCACGCACCTGTATTTTTAACATTGTAATTGACCAATAAGATTTTGTATATTTGTAAATTGTGGATATTTCTCCATGCCGCTTAACTACGAGTGCAAGTGGTGGTGGTCGAGGGAGGAGTAGGACCAACTTCGTAGTTTTTAACTCTTTTTAGACTGCGACATGGTTGCTCGTAAGATCTGACTTTTGATTTACATACAAATAAAATGCAGTAATACATATACAAGCCGCCAATAACTAATGTGATATACCCAAATAAAGTGCCAATGGCGGTCAATACTCAGCTGCTATCGTTTTTTCCTCCTAATCGGGTAATTATAAACGGATATATCTAATTAATATTTTTGAGTGTTTAAATAATTAGAATAATTAAATAAAGATCTTTAACTACAAAAACACTGTAACTGGACAACCACCGTTGCTGGTCGTATGTCATTCAATCTTTAACATAATAACATAAGCTGTTGTTTTGAATGGTTTTCTCTTATTTTTTATGCATGTTCTCGAGTTTATTTGTTAACAACTATATAACTAACTATTATTTTTAAGAATATGAAAACAAATAAAGCATTGTTGGAAGCGTAAATTTAAATATAAACCAAATGAAATTTATCTGAGGGATTCTTTATGTGAAAACCCTTGGGAATTTATTTTGAACTTATAAAGCCCCCAAAATAAAATAATTTCCCCACGTAAAACGACACTGTAGTACTCATGCATGTTCCCATCAAGACCATGTTCCCTGATTGCTAGAACCGAGGTGTATAGATACAGAGATTCTTGCTATATAAAATTGCAATAACTTGCTTTGAATTCATATATTGATCTCCAGAAACAGAATATTCTAAATGAAAAGCTTATTTCCAAAACATTTTTTTTAGTTTCACATTTCAGCTCTCTTTGCCTTTCATCTACATACCGATATTTATATGTCTATAGATCGTTAAAAGTCTGTATATATAATATTAAAGAGTTTTCAAAAATAACTTTACCACGTTTAATCTAAATTAAATAAGTTATTAACGTAAAACTGAATGATCTGAAGAAAAAAATGATTTCTGTATCAAGACGAATGAAGACACAAAAGCACATACGTATATGAAGAATTATTGAGTTCTACGAATCAGAAAACAAATCTTAAGAAACTCTTGATTTATATAGGAAACTAGTCGTCTTTAATAGCAGCTAGCTCAGCTTCATTTGTAACATAAAAGCGTTTAGTCTTGCTGCCAAAGAGAAAAAAAAAAAGGCGTTAAAGTCTTTTAGTTCTTTGATAAAGCATATCCTATATTAAAAAGAGAAAAAACTAGTCGTCGAATGAAAGCACGACACATGTCGTCGATGTCGATACGGATATATAAGAAACCCATAAACCAATAGTGGATTAGAGATGTACAACGTACCGACATAAACATTCGCAATGTTACTTCTATGGTCATAAATTAAATGGTCAAAATGAATACAAATCTCTAAGAGTAGTGGTTTTAATAGAAGAACAATGATGCAATCTTTTAGATTATCCACTCAATAAAAGTGAGAGGTTGAAAGAGATGTTCTCCATTATTTTTGTAGGAAACTAATGAACAAAATACAGAGAAAAAAAAAGTAAAGAGCTAGCCTTCAACGATAATGAACAAGCAAGTGGGAAATACTAGCCATGTAACTTGTGAATTCATTGATTTCTTTGCAGTTTCTGATGATTTCAATTTCCACTGTTATCTACATGATGATGAACATTTCAAACGTATAACGAAAACAAAAGAAAATCTGAGTTTGAGCAAAAATAAACCACTCTATTTTTTTGTTTTTAAATGAACTTAAACGAAGAATAACTCTCAAAGAATTGTTTTGTATCTGATGAGAATTAATCAAACATATATGTTGTTATATCTTGCTGTTCAAGCAGGATACGATGCATACAAATTTCTTGGGACGCAAGGTGATTCCCTCCAAACCCTAGCGTGAAGCTTAAGTAATTCCTTCGCCTTCTCTTTTGTCTTGCTCGCACAACTGACTTGAAGAACCAGACAAAACTTTGCCACAACTCCCAATTGCAACATCTCCTGCAACAAAGATGGCGTTGCGCAAAACTTCCCAATCGAAAGCAAAACCCTAACTGCCCTTTCGCTAGTTATCTGTGAGACCCTCAATATCTTCTTAGACACAACTGCAATGGCCGCACCGTGATTCAAGAACTCAGATCTTCCCTCTGCGCACTGACATAACATATCAAGAACCACCATCGCCATCTCCGAGTTCCTTCTCTCAGATGAGAAAGTCTCGTCCATTAAAAGTTCGATTATCATCGAGATCGCTCCAGCGTCTACAGCCTTGTGTCTATTCCTTCCCCATGGACATGTACTCACCAAGATCTGCATTGCAGATCTCGTCGCCTTGGGAGAGATTTGGTCATGCAAGATCTGAACCACCTCAGTGAAAACCTCCCGTTCTAACAATATGATCTGCATTGGATCCGCAACTTCGACAATCTTCTTGAGAAGCAAAGCCGCATAGGCTCTTGACTCGTAGATCCCACGTTGCATAATCTTCGTCAACGTTTTCACAAGATTTGTTCCTTTCTTGTTGTTTAAAAGACTCTTGAGGGCTGTTTCCGACGAGTCGAGATGGTAGAGTAAGCTTAGGGCTTCGTCCATCAAGCTTCTTGATGAATCAAATCGATTCTCCAACATGTTTGATTGACACAAGTCGACGAGATTCGAAGAAGAGCTGTACGTATCCACAGAGTTGCTTACGATCTTTGCCAAGAACTCCGGAACTTCTGCGGCTTCTAAGCACCGCTTGTTCGTTGTATTCTCCGATACTATTTGACGAAGTCGTTTGAGGCAGTTGACTTGGTTTTGATGCGAAGATGACGAATCTTTGATGAGCTTTTCGATCTCGGATTTACTGATCAAAGGTTTTGGAGTTGGGATCCTCTCGATACCGTATGATGCGTTGAGAGTACACCAAGATTGGATCAGACGGCGAAGAGTGTGGTTTGGGGTGAGATCGGTTTCGGCCATGACTTGTTTGGTGACCGGACATGTGTTTTTCTTACCGGAGAAGAGCCATTTCTCGATGCTATCTCTGTCGTAGGTTATTCCGGTGGAAACTATCACCGGATCCTTCATGATATCTAAAGATATCGGGCATAGGAAAAATGAAGGGATCTCTATTTCTTGATCCATTTAACGCGCCAAGAATATGAAAACGAAGTAAACTTGATTAATAGATCGATGAACGAATCTTAGAAAATGAAACTTTTTGCTACAAAAGTGTAGTAGTTGAGATTTGGGAGAGACGTGAATTGGTTTTAATAAGTTAGCAAGAAGAGAGAAAGAGGGTTGGGTTTTAAATATAAAGAATAGAAGAAATATTCAGAATTATTACAAAAGTCAAAACACGGAAAATACAAAATTTGTAAACTGTTTTGGATAGCTGTCCTTATTTATTATTGTATTGTTTTATAGAACGAACAAGGAACAACTTATAAAGATTTGACTTTCTTTTGGGTGGTGATAACAAAAAAAAACACTAAATAATAAATGATTTTACGAAAAAGTGAGACGTATGAAGAGTGTTGACTTGTCAAAAGAGATGCAATGACGGCGAAGAAAGTGTAAATAGTAACGAAGTCATTGGGGGATTGGTTGTGGCGGTGGTGAACACAAATAATTTGTCTGCTTTGTGTCTCTTTTTAGTTTTTACTCACATGCCATAATTTGTTGATTCCTCCTCTTTTTTTGCCACACACATTGACTTTTTTTAATTTTACAAAAATTAAAGAAATACTTAAATTGGCAGGCTTATTCCAAAACTATAGTGAATAAATTACTGGTGGAACCGCAAGGCAAGTGTATTTGTTGACAAAAACAAGATTTTTGTTCTTATTTATGTTTTGGTGCCGACAAAACCTAAAGTGCCATTAACGGTCCGTTGTTGGATTTAATCGATTTGTACTTTTTTTTAGGCTGCAAATTTTTTACACTTTCGGACCCATACTCCCTTGTTATGCTCTGCTTTTTTCTAGGTGTTTCCACAATATTTTCTATATTTATATTTTCAGTTAATTTTCCTTTTGTTTTCATATATAGCTACGTTGGCTTTGATCTTGGTGCCAATGGATATGTCTATCTATTTACAAAAGCCTAAACCGTACTAGTTTTATTTTCCTTTTGTTGTAGAGAAAGTTTCGATACTTTTTGTTTGTTGGTAATCTCTCTCAGCCATGAATCCGTGTGAGACCTTATCCCGAAAAAATTGACGTTCCTCCTAAACGAGTATCGAACTAAAAATTTAACATATTTAGAAAATATTAGGAAACAACATCAATCTAAGACCCACTTGGTTAAATGATTTTAGTTACTTATTTAATTTCTAATAGAAGTTTTGAGTCTATGAATATTTAATAACAAAAAAACAAAAGTTATGAATGCGGACTCAATTCAAGTTACTCTAGCCACCTTGGATTTAATTTACATAATGCTTTTAGGGATGTCCACAAGTTTTTTTTTTTTTGTCCACCTGTTGAGAAGATCTATGTTAGTGGGTACAAGCATATACCATCTTTCTCATACGAAAATAACAAAAGTGGGTTGTTTGTTTCTGTGAGGAATCAACTTACTAGATATCGAGGGCCCTACCTAGGAAGGAAAATTTTAAATATTCGCCTAGGGTCCTGTTTTGTTTATAAAATTTTAGGGCCCTAAATATCAAAATATTTAGTGATCTAATGGTTTTAAAGTTACCTCAAAGTATATCCTCATTCAGTTTCAAATTCTTATCATTGGTTTTTTAAATCTTTCATAGTTCATAATTAATTTTTGCGGTCAATACATGTTTATTTTCTTTTATTTGCCATACTTTTTTATTTTCATTCACTCTTTAATTACTCTTACTTATAAATTTTACTAATAATTTATTTTAATTATTTTTTACAAACATAATTTTAAAAAATCAATTTAGTTTCTTTTATGATCCTTTTATAGTTTTTTTCTTAGAAAAATATTATTCACAAATTTCATAATTCATTATCATAATCATATAGAAAATATATTAATTACAGTTATTTAAATCTTAAAATTAGTATTAACAAATTATGTAAAATATTATTATTTTTGGCATAGGGTCCTAAAATCTCTAGGAACGGCTCTGTAGATATCACTTTGGTTTTTTAGTCACATCTTTCAATTGCAATATCTTTGTGATTAACATTTGCATATACGAAAAAGTCACAAAAAAAAAAACAAATGATTTTACATGGTCTCTCTGCATGCTACCTATGTTTTTGCTTCTTCCTGTGTGCTATATAAGAATCTCGTATCCTTAGAAATTATGATCATAATTTTTTGGAAAAATATACAAAACTATGACAGAATCACAGAAGTATAATAGTTTGTTGTTCGATAAAGTATTATTAAAACTAAGTTAGGCAAGTCATGAGCACGACCCAGAATAATGAGTAAGTTGCAACTATATATGCTTACTAATCAGGAATTCTATCTACAAAATGATAATTTATCTAAATTGACAATTGATTATAATCTCGAGGATTTGTTTGTTTGGGTTAATTATGTATAAATAGCTATTTTCCATTCTTTGAGTGGCGGTCATATATTCCAGCCAATTAAATAAACTTCAAGCATATAATTACATATATGTACGTTGACAAAACACAGTATAACTACATAAACCATGTAGTATATGCATTAATTAATTTGATTTAACTGATTAGTTATTTCATTGATTCAAGTCTAGAGAAGGATGTTTATTTTATAAATGTCTGTTCCAATCTGTTAGACACGCTGGCTTGTTTAAACAAAAAAAAATCCCAAAACAGTGACATAGTCGATTAGTTAAATAATGTGATAAAAGAATATTAAAGTGGTAAAAAATTATGGTTCTGGTAAGTTGGTAACCCGTGGAATGAAAAAAAAAAGTGTTATACACCATTTCAAAATAGCTGACTAATCACATGATTTTGTAGAATTTATATTTAGCAGTTTCACGATTTTTTCAGTTTAATGACCAAAATTAAATATTATATTTTGTCAAAAAGTCAGATTATAGTTGAATGAAAAATTCATTTTTTTGTTTTATGAGTGTTTTAAAATATATTTATGTTAAACAGAGCTATTATTATGTGGTTAATACTTATTTTCAGTTTAATGACCAAAATTAAATATTAATGGAACAAATTCATCATTTTCATATTATGAATTTTTCAAATTCTATTTATGTTAAACGAAGATATCATTATGTGGTTATTAGTATTACTTATATGTTATAGATAAATAAGTGTATATGCTAATCGGTTAAACTTTCTCTTTCTTAGTCCGATTTTAAACAAACAAAATTTGGAAAATTTCAAACGAATATTAAAATGTATGCTTGATTATCTAGATTCCGATCGAGATGACTAGTAAATAGTAATACAAAATGTGTATATGAAGTTATCAAATTCGCCCCACTACTAATCGTGAGCTTTAACTTCCGAACGAGGACGTTCATCTATGGAAAACAAATGTGAACAACTACTTTAATTATCAAACATTTTTTAAGTATTTAACTAATTCCCAACGGTCAAAAAATGACCAATACGTAAAGAAACAAGCGGCCGTTTTAAAAATAGTTTATAAAAATGACTTTGTCCTTCCCGTTGTGCCAAAACAAAACGTTTTAATTTAAAGAAAACAACGACTTATCCTTCTTTTGACAAAATGCAAGATAACTATAATTTTTGTCAATGTAGTGTAACCATGGTATGAGCCAATGGTAAACGAAACATTGTGATGTTCAATAGAACAACACTAAGTCAATTAAGTATTATCATCACATACAAACTATTTTATTTTTATACTAAATATTGAAACGGATAATGAAGTTATTAGTATGTCAAGTTGGGAAATGGAAATCATGGTCTTTCTCTTATGTGGATTTATTCTCCATAATTTGATCATATTGGATACATATATTGAAATGGTCTGATACAAGTTGATAGGATCAAATTGGATACATATATTGAAGTGGTCTGGTACAAGTTGATAGGTAATTCAAGTCTTAAGCCCGTATTTATACCAAAACAAGAAAAAGTCTTAAGCCCGTACGTATGGGTATGGACGGATCTCATATGATAGATTTTGCCACGGTGGAATATATAAATACTTAATTGCACTTATAAAACTTTTAATAGAAATGAGTAGCGTAGAGATAAGTTATTTGACATGGGACCAAAAAAGATGGTAATGAAGTGTACAGCTAAAACCCGTAAAAATGGTCAGAAAATAGACAGCTTCATACAGGTTACCACATGGGATTAGATTGGAATATAGAAATATTGGACCATACATTATTGGCTATTCTACATCTTCTCGGTTCAGATAATATATATTTTTTTTCGGTTTTAATTGTTTCAAATTTCAATAATTAAAAAGAAAAACTAAGAGTTGAACTAGCAGATTCTAGCGCTGACAAAGTTTTTTTTTTTAAACAGATTCTAGCAAGTTATTTGGTTAATTGTATTCATACCATTATCCGAATTTAAAATACACATCATACATATTTTTTTGTAAAAGATAAAAAGATAACATATATTGTTAATTGTGAATACGTGTTATGTTGTATCACAGCATCAGTGTATGTGTTTTGTTTTTCTCAGGATTGTATTGGTTTGGGAGCTTTAGCTCAAGGTAACGCTCCATATTATGATGGGATACAAGGAACTAAAAAGTCCTTATCAAGGGGAAGTTGGAGTTGTTGGATCAGACGATAACTACAACCTGTTTTTTTCAAAGTATCATCTCCATCATTGTATCAAACTCGTTAAAGGTCTTCATGTAATGTACTCTGTTTCATTCAATCAAATCAAACCATACACTGAGCGAGATTTTGAATTTCATTGCATCTTTTAACACGAAAAGCGTATGTCAATCGAAAGTGATTACAAACTGATCCAAGCCAGTTTAAGATAGACTTGGTTTCAATTATATTTGTTTACTATTTAAACAGAAACTCAAATTGAACCTTTTTTTTGGTTTGCTAAAGAACTCAAATTGAACATAATAGGTAAATAGAAGTTTTTTTTGGTGTTCAAAGGTAAAATGGTAGCTTCTTTTAAAGTTTTATTTTATCAAGAAAAAGCTAGTACTAGTTTTTCTAAGTGTTGAAATACTTGACCAGAGATTTGTAATTGCTAGAGAATATTGAAATACTCGACAGACCAGGAAAAAATGAAACAACATGACACGCAAAGCAAGGGTTGACTAGGCTAGTGTTTAAGCCCCCTTAAAGGTTATTAAAAAAAGGTTCAAGGCTCAAGAGATGACAACAAATCCGTTGTTGAAAAAGTAGTAAGAAAATACCAAAAACAATTTCTTTATAAACTTACTGCTTTCCTCCATTTCACAATAAAAATCCTTTTTTGAGTCTTATACATAAACTCATATACTTTACCTTCAAAATCTTTTAATCTATAGACAAGACTTTGCGAGAAGATTTAAAAATATAATTCAAGTATTAAAAATCATAACCTCGGATTTGGGGATGTCAATACAACCAATATATTCTTCAAATCAAGGCCCATTTAAGGCCTATGGAAAATAACAAAACAAATCCAGTTGGGATCTGCTTCAAAGCAGCCTATCAATATCTTATAACTAAGGCCAAAACTTCAGAAGGGAACATCACAAATTCAAAATGTTGATGACACTAGACTAAACAATGGACGAAGAAGATTAGTGAATAAGAAAGCAAACTTGGTTCAAGAGTATCAATGTGAAGACTAACTCACAAGAGAATCCAAAAAAAAAGAAAAAATCTATGTAACTCTGGTTTCTTGTTCTGTAAGTTATATAAATTCCACGTACTGTTTTGTTGTAATATTACAGGACACATGCTTTTCATCATACCATCCCTAAAATTTAGTTGAAAGATTTTGTGTTGACTTAGCAATATCCTTAGGCATAAGATGTGAAATCCTGTAGTACTAATAATAGCTTCTCCATCATTATTAAAGTTAACCAATTCACTTCCAATATCTCACCCTATTTTTGTTACTTGGGGAAAGATCCATCACATTACCATTACCATTACCAAATTACCAATCTCCGAAACAAAAGTGAAAAATTTGAAGATACAATATGTTTATTAGGAGAAGCTTTAATTGATTATGAAGGAGATTTAGGCTTTGCTTTATCGTTAAACATCCATGGATACAATAATTACAGTAGTGCTAATTTTAGCTCAATCATGGTGGATTCACTATTTTTATCCAACTTGATTAGTTTTATTCTTTTACCCCAAAAAAAAACCCCCAAAGAAAAGAAAAAAAATAAAATTTCATGCTTGCCACTAACCTCTCTTTTTTTCCTCCAAATCTTTGCCGGAGAAAATTAGTTTAATATCAAGTGTAATCATAGAGAAAGAGAAAGGAGGAGAAAGACACAAAGATGCCTTCTCCTCCGGAAGAAGAAACCCAACCCAAACCTGAATCGGGTCCTGGTTCGGGTTCAGGTTCGGGTCAAACCTCCGAACGTGATACTAATCAACCACCACCACCTCCACCACAATCTCAACCGCCTCCACCGCAGCAACCACAAGCGTATCCTCCGGTTATGGGCTTTCCAGGCTATCACCACCAAGCCCCTTACCCAAGTTATCCAAACGCTCCTTACAATCACCAACAATATGCCTACGCTCAAGCCCCACCCGCTTCATATTACGGGTCACCTAACCCACCTCAGCAAAATCCGGTTTACCAAAGACCCGCTTCGTCCGGTTTCTTCAGAGGAATTTTCACCGGTTTAATCGTTTTAGTCGTTCTTCTTTGCATCTCCACCACCATAACTTGGCTCATCCTCCGTCCTCAGATCCCTGAGCTCTCCTTAACCAACTTCTCTGTTTCCAATTTCAACTTAACCGAACCGGTTTTATCCGCACAATGGATGGCTAATCTCACAATCGAGAATCCAAACACGAAACTGAAAGGCTACTTTGATCGAATCCAAGGACTCGTTTATCACGAAAACGAGATCGCAGAAGATGAATTCTTAGCGATGTCGTTTTTTCCTCCGGTTTACGTGGAGACCAAGAAATCGGTTGTGATTGGAGAAACATTAACAGCGGGAAGAAAAGAACAACCTCAAGTTCCGAGTTGGGTTGGGGAAGAGATGAAGAAAGAGAGAGAGACCGGAACGGTGACGTTTAACCTGAGAATGGCTGTTTGGGTCACTTTTAAGACAGATGGTTGGTCGGCGCGTGAGAGAGGGCTTAAGGTATTTTGTGGGAAATTAAAAGTTGGGTTTGAAGGAAGTTCTGTAAACGGTGCCGTTTTGTTGCCTAAACCTCTTCCTTGTTTGGTTTACGTTTGATTTCTTGTTTATATGGATTTATCTCTCTTTTAAGTTCTTGTATTTTTTATTGTTTACAATACAAATTCATAGAAAAACTGTTGTAACGAAAAATTCTCAGAGAAAATATTAGATTCAATCTTCCAATCTAGGTCGAGAAAAGAATTTCAAATGTGTTATAAAATCAACCATTCGATCGTCGAGAAATTTTTTGTTGGTGCTAAAAGATATCAAAGAGATCATTGAGTGTATATGGAATAAAGAAAACAAATTTGATTCGCAATGTTGCTTGTTTGTCAATATTTTCCACTTTTTTTTTGTCTAATTATTCTTTTATCTCTTTGTCTAATTATTCTCAAGTTCTAATCAAGCTCCTCCACTCTGGCGAATCTATAAACTTATTGGCCTTCATGGACTTCTTCATGACATTAGAGTTCTTGCTTCACATTTTCTCTCTGTCTCTTTTGTTTTTATATATTCTATGAGTTGCCAATTTTTTGGCGAATTCTTTGTCTAAGGGGGCACATTTGGCCCTAGAAACCGGTTCTTTAAATTAATTATTAATATGTATTTCTTGACTAAAATAAAAAGATGGAATCACTTTTCAATCTAGCTCGAGGGAAAACTTCCAAAATTCTTTAAATCAACTAATCGATCGTCGGTGAATTTGATGGTGGAGCGTGGAGCAGAAAATATCAAAGAGATTTGAATATATCGCGAATAAAGAAACTTCTATTAGTTTATGGTGTCATTTTCATGCTAGCAATTTGTTGTTAATCTGTCAATACTTTACGATTGTTTGAGTCTTAACTTTTGCCACTTTTTAAACTTAAAAGCAATTATACATTTGATGAAGGCTATAAATAAATAATATGAAAAGTTAGAACTCTAGAGTGTCACTTAAGTTCATTCTTTTTTATTCTATTGTATTTTAGATTTATTATTATTAGCCAAACTTAACTATTTTAAATATGTTAACAAGATATTAGCAATTAAAAAATAGTATGCACCACTACAAAATACAATCTAGATCACTTAGGAAACCAATTTGTTATCTTCCTAGTATTTTCTGACGCTAAAACTAAAGAATGTCTGTTTGAAGTTGAGGAAAATAACTTATTAAATCGGAGTTTCGTATATAAATAGTTTTTTTTATTGTTATGTTAGGACTTTTCAAAGATTTTTTCTTCTTTTTAATTGCATTCGATGGAATACTAATAGAATTTACTTTTCCGGATCTAGGTAATGGATCGTTAGGTAGATATGGATTGATCATTTGTTTGACTTTCAGTAAAACTTACATAGTTGTAGGTTTGGCGCGACGACTTAGTGACTATATTTTTAGTTTTGGTTTATCGATTTAGCATTATGTTTGTATATAGATCTAGTGAATTATAAAAATGTTAAAAACTTACATCAAATTTAATGAAGTGGCTATTCGAAAACTAATAAAAGTTAAATCATTACTAAACCGAGTATGGGACATCGAAGGTAATATATATAGTATATGCCTATACGGTATTGTATTTTAATTTACATACTTATGATGATTACTATGAAACGCGATTGTCTGCAGTGCACACACTCACACAAGAGGCGGCTATTATATCAATTATATATGCATAATTTATATAGATTCGGTTAGTGATGTGTAACTAAAAGAGAAATAATAGGGTTGGTGCTTTGTCTTTTTGTAATAAACCTAACAAATGAAAATGCAACGAAGGAAAAGACACTTTGCATTATGATCAAATGTAACTTTAAGAAAGATTCGAAGTCTCTAGTTGAGCTGTGGGGATAGAAATTGTAGCCTTTAACGTGACCACTTGGGTCCCACCGTAAACGAAGAAAAGGCTGAGACGTGTTTAGTTATTGAGCCAACCGTCAACGTCCGACGCAGACACAACATAACAAACCATGTAATGCAATGCTCACTAATAAATACGTTAAAATTGATCTAAACATCAGTGAAATAATTACTTACGTCCATATAATTAAACAGCTAAGCTTTATAAAACTGTTACACAGTGTATCGAATGTTCGGAATATATTATTATTATTTAGGATATATAAATTATTTATATGGATTCTAACGTTGCGCTCACTTGTCCTGTAGACAAGTTGGCCATTGTTGAATTGTATAGGTGGCGGCTACGACTAGGAGAGTAGGAGTTTGTAGCATATTATATTTGATTTCTTAATACTCCGATATCTAAAGATTTACGAAGTAAAACAAAAACTTAAAATTCTAAAAATTGAGTGTTTGACCCAAAAAAAAAAAAATCTAAATATTGAGTGTGTGTGTTACTATATTATTTTTAATTATTTTTTCAGATTCATATTAGAATCCAAATCCAAACACACGTACATATGTATATACATTAACTAATCAATAATCAGTAATATAAACTCAAAAACCTTTTCTAGTAAAAACATATATCATCCAGATAAAATATCACCTAAAATTAGCCAGAAAAATACATGTATCTCAAAAGTACAAAACTCTTTAAGTATCGGTTTTTAAAGTCCCTCCAATGATATTTAACTCATAAATATATGTACCTCCGATGACTTATGATTAGCATCAATCTCCAAAACTGTTTTGCGTACATTTGATCAATTTTTTTCTTCAGATTCCTGTCGCCTTCACTTATTGGTCTCGTAAATTTCTTCCAAGAAGTTCAATATTATTTGTCCTGTAATTCATATCAGTTTTTCTTCGAAACTATAATAAAATGTAATTGTAATTTTTTTTGATATAAGAAGTCTAAACACCGACATCGAGTATGTAAATAGGCAGCGATATAACCAGGAAACTATACTAAAATTTTGTTTCCACGTGGGAACATAAAACGTAATTTCCGATTGCCGACCTGCCAATTTTTTCTTCGAACACGATAAACCACATAATAATATATGGTCATATACCTTTTTCTACAAAAAAAAAATATCAGCCAAATTACTCTACCAAACCCAACAGTAAAATGACACGTATCTAACTAAAAATTATTATTAACTTAACTGAATTCTCTTTGATTTACCAAATTTCAAATGAAGAAATAAGCTATAGAATATATTCACATGGGCCATGTTCTTGTTTCGACTAAAATAATACTCCACAAATTACACTAAAAATGATGCAATTTTCTTTTAACCGAATCAATCATGAGAGAAACTTCCATCATCGCAACAAATAAATTAAAATTAAAATAAAATGACGCGCCAGATAAAACTCTCACTAAATGTTAAAACTTAAAAGCCACTTCCCAAAACTAATGCATTATATCCACATATAACCATTTCTTCCAACTTATACTGAAACACATGTAGTGGGACTACGTATTTCCCAAAAAAAAAAGGTAAAAAAATTTCTTATAAAATGCTTATAGACAAGAACTTAAATGTAACAATCAAAATTACAAATAGTAGGTTAATAGGTCTCGAGTCTATAGTCTACAGTCTATACACAGCGCATACATTGGCTTTAAGCCTTTAATACACAATAACATTATAATATAAATATACACAACCATCTCTCTCATTCACATTTTTTCTTCCTATAACCACAACTAGTCACGACCACACACACAAGAAAAGAAAGATATCATTGAGAGAGAGACACTAGTGGCAAAACCGTAAATAAAAGATGTCAAAAGATTGCGGTAACCATGGTGGCGGCAAAGAAGCAGCCGTCCGGCGACTCTGCGGCGCCATAATCGCCTTCATCATTATAGTACTAATCACCATCTTCTTAGTTTGGGTCATACTCAGGCCCACTAAGCCAAGATTCATCCTCCAAGACGCCACCGTCTTCGCCTTTAACCTCTCGCAACCAAACCTCCTCACATCAAACTTTCAAATCACTCTCGCATCTCGTAACCCTAACTCCAAGATCGGAATCTACTACGACCGTCTCCACGTCTACGCAACTTACCGCAACCAGCAAATCACTCTACGTACGGCGATTCCTCCGACGTATCAAGGCCATAAAGAAGACAACGTTTGGTCACCTTTCATCTATGGAACCGCCGTTCCGATCGCGCCGTTTAACTCCGTCGCTTTAGGAGAGGAACAAGGTAATGGATTCGTAAGGTTGATGATACGCGCCGATGGGCGCGTGAGGTGGAAGGTAGGGACGTTGATCACCGGAAAATATCATATCCATGTTCGGTGTCAGGCTTTCATTAATCTTGGAAACAAAGCTGCTGGTGTTCTTGTCGGTGATAACGCCGTTAAGTATATGTTGGTTAATAAATGCAGTGTGAACGTTTAGAATGTGGACGGCGTTAAGTTGATTTTTCTTTTTAATCCATAATCAATCATTTTCTTTTTCTTTTTTTACCAAACTTCTTCCACGAGCAGGATTACTATTTCTGTTTCTATGTCTTTATAATTCACTGCTTTTGGTTGTTAAGGTTATATTGTTGATTATAGAATTATAACAATCACTACTGTGTATGATTGGATTTAATTGTAAATCCACTAAATTTGAAATAAATGGAGAATTGGGTCTAGTTCTTTTGATTTTTTTAAAAATAGTTTACTACTTTTTATTCGTCAAGAATATTTGCGAATTTCATCAGTAAACGCAAACAAGGAATGGCAGTAACGTTTATAAAAAATAAAATAAAAACTTATGACAGCGATTCCGTATTGTTTTTTTTGTAGTATAAATTATATAGCTAAGAGAAAAATATCATAACTTTAATTTCTTCAAGTTGTGAAAAGCAATGCGAAGGGGAATATATTTTGTTGGTAGAGAGAAATGATTCGAATCTTATTATGTAAAATATGAACTAATATAAGTTATATGGCCCATATATATGCTCATAATACTTTTTTTGATAAAGTAGTACACTTTTTAGAAGATCAATTAAAAAAAGAAGTAAACATTTTAGATGGGAAAATGGTACTTATGTCAAATAATTGAAATGGTCTAGGCCTGAACATTCAATAACTATTCAACCTTATTAGTCTATTACCACTTTACCAGACTTCTATTCGCATCTCTAGAATACCTCCAAAGTACAAACCAATTGGTTATCGCTCTTTGGTAAATAATAGCAAGTCGTCATGTTTTATCCAAAGATAGGTTACAACCATTGGATCACCTACCTATTTAGGTATGACTTTGATCCTATTCCAAAGAGATTTTTAAAAGAGATGGGCTTTCCGTATTAGAGCAATGCCAACAAACTAGACGGATATCAATAGTTTTTTCAACAGATTTCATCTCAACTTTTCAAATATTTTTAGATGAGATAGTGAAAACTTAAAAAACATAAGTAAAGGTTGATTAACCCAAAAAAAATAAAAATATAACACTTGACCACCAATATCAGTGACCGTAAATAACTATTTAAAAAACTTGGGTCTTATAATTTCGTTTTCGGCCCCGTACACTTGGAGGCTTTAAAAACCCACAGGAGGCATCATCGACACGAGCTCGAAAAATTCCCAAATCCCTATTAAGAAGAAGCCTGCAAAACTTCAGTAAATGGATCTCAGAGCAATTCAAGTATGGGCCTAAAGAAAGAGAAGCCCACGTCGTTACTCCAGCCCTCAAGCTCAAACGTCTGCATCAATTTTTACTGAGTCAGACTTTCCTCCATTACAGCAAACTGTAACCAGATATTCAAGACATGATCATGTTTCCATTAGAGCAAGAGGAGAGTGTTCTGGGCATACGTGAGACATTGATTCTGATCCTATAGGC
Organism: Cardamine occulta; assembly: GCA_028015245.1. Lineage (NCBI taxonomy): Eukaryota > Viridiplantae > Streptophyta > Magnoliopsida > Brassicales > Brassicaceae > Cardamine > Cardamine occulta. The sequence continues at coordinate 16,929,485 of CM051378.1, forward strand.
GACAGCGCTCTTCCTCTTGTCTCTGACACAACAGAAACTACATCATCTTTCTCAAGTGAATCAGAGTCTTCTACTACTACTACATTTTTAAATCCTCCTACTGCAACGTCTTTAACTCCAAAAAATGCTCATCCCATGGTCACTAGAGGGAAATATGGGATTCGGAAACCAAATCCCAGATATGCACTCATGCTTCATAAAGTACCATATCCTGAGCCCAAAACAGTGACATCTGCTCTTAAAGATGAATGTTGGACTGAAGCAATGGAAGAAGAAATGGATAATTGCCCAGAAACAAATACTTGGTCTCTAGTTCCTTTCACTCCAGACTTACATGTGCTTGGATGTCGATGGGTTTTCAGAACCAAACTCAAAGCTGATGGCACCCTTGATAAGCTCAAAGCTAGAATAGTTGCTAAAGGCTACAATCAAGAAGAAGGAATTGAATATTTGGAAACATATAGCCCGGTTGTAAGACCTGCAACCGTGAGACTCGTTTTACATTTAGCAACTGTGATGCAGTGGGAGCTGAAACAAATGGACGTTAAAAACGCCTTTCTGCATGGTGATCTTTTTGAAGATGTATATATGACTCAGCCTGCTGGGTTTGTGGATAAATCAAAACCAAACCATATATGCAAGCTTCAAAAATCTATCTATGGTCTGAAACAATCGCCAAGAGCTTGGTTTGATAAGTTTAGCAACTTCTTACTTGAGTTCGGTTTCTTATGAAGCATACCAGATCCTTCCCTATTTATCTGCATACGAAACAAAGATGTCATCTTCTTGCTCTTGTATGTTGATGATATGGTAATAACTGGAAATAGCTCAGCTCTTCTTGAATCTTGACTCCAAGAGCTGAACAAGCAATTTCGAATGAAAGATCTCGGTCAACTTCATTACTTTCTTGGAATTCAGGCACAATTTCATTCAGAGGGGCTGTTCTTGTCTTAACAAAGATATGCTGAAGATCTGCTATTGGCTGCACAAGGAAGATTGTGCTCCAATGCCTACTCCACTCCCTCTTCAGCTTGATCGAGTGCCAGTCAAAATTATTAAAGGAAAAGAGAAGAAAGATGACAAGAAATATTTGTTTCCTAATCCTACATACTTTAGAAGCTTGGCTGGCAAGCTCCAATACCTAACTTTAACGAGGCCTGATATTCAATTTGCTGTGAATTATGTATGCCAGAAGATGCATGCTCCAACAAATTCAGATTTCAGTCTTCTCAAACGAATAATGCGCTATATCAAGGGAACTGTCTCCATGGGTATTTCCTTCAGTAAAAATACAGACTCCACCCTTCGTGCCTACTGTGATAGTGATTATGCAGGCTGTCAATCAACCAGAAAATCTACCGGAGGTTTCTGTACCTTCTTAGGGTCAAACCTCATTTCCTGGTCCTCAAAGAAGCAGGATACTGTTGCTAAAAGCTCCACTGAAGCAGAGTATATGTGCCTATCTGATACTGCTTCAGAGCTCACTTGGTTCAATAACATGCTCAGAGATCTCGGTGTATCTCAGCCAACAACCCCAGAAGTGTGTTGTGACAATCTCTCTGTTGTTCATCTCTCAGCTAATCCCGTATTTCATGCTAGAACAAAGCATTTTGAAATTCACTATCATTATGTTCGGGAACGTGTAGCTCTGGGATCTCTAATCATGAAACATGTTCCGTCTTATCACCAACTAGCTGATATCTTCACGAAGTCTCTACCACAAGAAGCTTTTCAGTTCTTGAGGTTCAAACTTGGTGTAGACTTGCCGCCCACACCGAGTTTGAGAGGGGCTATTAAGAAGAAGTCTGCAATTGAATCATAGTCTTCTCAAAATACTGCAGTTTTGCAAACTTCAGTAAATGGATCTCAGAGCAATTCAAGTATGGGCATAACGAAAGAGAAGCCCACGTCGTTACTCCAGCCCTCTCTACAACGGTCATATGTACCTGCAAGTAATGACGTCAAGAACAGAGGGAAAGCAGAGAAAGAAGACAAGAAGAGCATTAAGAGCTGTACGAATCAAGTAAGGTTGAAAACCCGATTTGCTCCTCTCTCATCCACAGCCACATGTTAAGTGTCGACGTAGCCTCTTAGGGTTTAAGTGTCTCCACTTGCAAGTCAATATATAAGAGCAACAACTAATGTAAAAACTCTCAAGTGAAAAAATAATGAAAGAAAGTTTCAGTCTTTACATCCCTTGTTAAAGCTCAAAGCTTCTTCTTACAATCCCAATGATGAAATGAAATCACTGAATCTCAAAGCCGATGAATTCATCAACCGTCATCTACTACGCATCTATTATATTGGTATTCAAAAGCTATGGAGAGTGATTCAAATTCAATGGAGGAGAAGCTCAGTTCAATTCCAAAAACCATGACACGTTTAGTCTCTCCAAAGACAACGAGTGATCCCAAATTGAATTGATCAGAGCATTGGCAGATACAACCAGTCAAAGACGATGGAAGTGCATGCTTTCATTTCCCTATATTTTGTGAGTTCAAGCTCTATTTGATTTTGCGTTCATCAGTTTTGATTAGAGAATCCATGTGAATTTGAATTTGCAATTAGGGTCTGAATTGTTAATTTAAGGTTCTTAATGCTTTTTTTGTTGTTGTTGTTGTGTGCAATGTAGTTGCAGATAAAGAGCACAGAACCAAAATATGAAAAGGAAAAAACAAAAACATTCTTGACCATGGCTTTTCTTCTACCTTCATCAGCACGAAACCAACGTAAGACAATACAGTGTTCTCTGTTTCCTTGAATTTGATTTTTTTTTTTTTTTGCGTCAGCGTTCCTCTGAGTTGATCACAGAGTAGAAGGATTTCGTGATCTTATAGTTTCAGTGTTATTTGGAGGGTTTTTAACATACGGATCTGGTTATATATAAAAAAAAACTTCAGAATAAGATTATGAATCCTTTTCATCAAAAGCTCTGTCTGTTCAGTATTACTACCTCATGCTGGAGATATAAACTTCTGGAAGATTAGGTTTTTCACATTTATGCGCTAAGTTAAAGCTAATTTGTTTTTGTAGACGCATAATGCTCTTTTATGGCGACACTTGTTTCATTGTGAGCTCTGTAATCCGTTTATTAGTAATTTATAGCTCTCTAAGGATTCAAGAACCTAGAGGATCTTCTCACATCCGTTTATGCTGTTGCTTATGATATTATGTGCGAGATGAAGTGTCCTTTGTCTTTTCCTTGATATCTTTATGGAAATAGCCTTCTTCTTGATTGCACTAACGACTCCTAGTTGGATATTTTGCTCTTTTAATTTCAAAAACCCCTAGGTGGAATGAAGCTCAAAGCTAGCTCTGGGATGATGTTTGCGGCACAAGTAAGCTTAGTTCTTTCCCTTTTTTGCTGTCTAAAACTTACATCTTATATCCATTTTTTACTGTTTCTATATTTATCATTTCCATTCTGAGTACGTTAATTTTTGGTGAAGTTAGAATGTAGTATAGTGTAATCTTGAATCTGTAATTCTTTACCAAACAAAAAAAAAATCTTGAATCTGTAATTAGTCCAATCATTAAATTAGTGTTTATTTAGAAGTTTTAAATTTCTTGTGCTAATTACATATCTCAGTGTTGGCTTTACATACAAAGAATTAGTGAATAACATTTTTTTTTTTTTGGTTTTAAAGTTAAAGTGACTGACGAGATTATTTTCTTGAAATACATTACGCAAACCTCAGCGTTATTGATATAAAATATTCTAAACAAACTAATTCTTGCTCTCTCTATCTCTCTCTCTCTTTCTCTCTGACTAAATCTTCTCCTAATGGCGACAGAGAACGTGCAAGATTTCATCAATGAAGAAGTTGTTTTTCTATCGTTACTCCAAGAGTTTGACCTTCGCATTAATGAAATTGTCTTCACTGCAACTTGTTGCACGTGGAACGTGAATTGGGTAAACGCAAAATCTTTTGACTTTTCTAATTTTAGTTACGCTTTACGCATTAAACAATGATGAAGATTCTTGATTTCGTGAACGTCACTCAGAATCTATGTATTTTTTGGTTGTTTTGTTTAGTTTATAATGTATAAGTCATGAGTATCGTACTGCGAAAGTGAGTCTTTGATTTCCGATTGAGTTCTTGGTACTTTCGCTCGAAAAATGTTTTTTGTTTTGTTTACCTTGAACTATGGTGTATCGTACTGCGAAAGTGAATCTTTGATTTCTTTTTCTGTTATTATGGTTAATTTCTTTTAATTTTAGTGCTGTTTTGTACGATTCGTTGATTTGGGTTACACGTACGCTTTATTCTTTGTACTTTCTTTCGAGTTTGTGCATTAAATTTGTTTGGTTGAATTTAACGATGAGAGTACAATTGGGTTTTGCGTCCACGATCAAGAATTCTTTTACAGAATTTTTTCTTATAATTTAATATATTTTCTTTAATTTTTATTTTATATATTTTTGATAAATTTTCTTTAAATTTTGTTTCTGCAGCCCAATCAGATCTTAGATGGATTACCATTTATTGTAAAGAGAACCTTTGAGCCGACATTTCAGATAATTGTCAAGCCAACTTTGCCAGGTTAGTATTTATTTTTAATATTAACATTAACACTCTTAAAATCTGTTCTAAACGTGTATTTTAAAAAGAACTTTTAGACAAATACAGTTTGTTAAGATTATAAATGTTGATAATTTAGATTTGGCAGTTACCATAATTATCAACTTAACCATGTGAAATACTCCTTTTAGTTCTATCCATAGTCGGAACGCTAAGATCTGTCCCATGTTTGCCTTGGCTTACTTGTTATATAACTTGAACATTATCATCCTCTAAAACTGTTTTCATTTTTAAATATCTTAGTAATCATTATATCTAAATTTAAAATTCTCACTTTTTGCTCACAGTCTGGCATTTCGGATTAAAATGATTTCAGTTTCTTAGTAATAGTTGTTCTAAATCTCCGTTTTCTCTTAAGCATATTTGTGTAACTTAGTAATTTAGAGTGTTTAATCTTTTAAAATGGGCTATTATAAACTAAAATGTTCCTTCTGTTTAATTAATCAATTGCTTTTTCTTTTCATCGGGCACAGGTTCTAAATTTTGCCAATTTCATTGCGTGGAGAGCTTTGGTCAAATTAAGCATTTTGAAGAAGTGGAACACAGTTTTTTGCTGCCAGGACAGAGGAAAGGTTTTGAAGTCTGTTTCAACAATCTGGAAGACTCCACACGTGCAGTAAATTGTATGATAAGGTAATGAAACGTACTAGAAATACAATATATGGTTATATTTAATTGTTCAAATGTTCTGATATATTTTATATACAACAGCCTACTAGATACTGCACCAACACTAGGCATTGAAGAGGAAAGAAGAAATGTCACTGAGCCAAGCATCCACGTTGGTATCACGAGAGAAGAGAGCTCCGGACACACTGGAGTCACTAGTGGAGAAATAACAGAGTTGAATGTTGATAAATACCAGGAGAGAGTGGAACCTATACAAGAAGAGGGACAGAGAGAAAATGTCGTTAATCCAAGCACCCACGTCCCTATCACGAGAGAAGAGAGATTAGGAAATACAGATTTGCCAATCAGACATACGGGAGGTGTTAGTGGAGAAGGATATACTGGAGTCAGTGGAGAAGGACATACTGGAGTTGCTAGTGAAAGCACTAATCGAAGTGTTCTCATTAATATAGGTACTGAGAATGAAGAAGAGCATGGAGTTGCAAATGCTTTTGATCAGCATCTATACCTACAAAATACAAGAGTTATCATGGCTATGATAGCTATACGTCTTGCTACAATTATTTTAACGGTGGGACTCAACCCACCGGCAAGTATCACCACGTTGGGTCTAAAGATGACTTTTCAGATATGCTTTTGGATTGGAGCTGTGTCATCATTGGCTGCTTTATTTCTTTTTTGTATGCTCACACCAAC
>CM051378.1:16935493-16985493 GCA_028015245.1 Cardamine occulta
TTTGTTCGACATGCAGTCTAGTATACTTCGACGAGCTTCCGTGGCCACTGCAATTTCGATGATATCTGTTGTGGTTGTGTTTGGGTCAATGACGGTGTGTTTGAACACCGATCCGGTCACTATGATAGTGGGAGGCATCATTGGTTTTATAGGGATCATTATCTTTTCTTATTTGATCTCAGTTACTACCTTTTGAATTATGTATGTTGTAAGGAAAATCTTTTAAAAGGATGATGGAGAAACATGTTTTAAGTATATAGAAAAGGAAATTTAGGAAATGAAATACTTTTATTACTCCCAAGTTCTCTTGTTACAAACTTTTTAGCTTAAATTACAAATGATAGGGGAAGAGGTATTTATAGCCTTCTAATTACAAAATATCTTAAATATTTTAATTTTAAATCTAGATAATTTCTTACACTATCTAGATAATTCTATGAAAATATCTAGACGTTTTTACTATCAGTTTCAACAATCTGGAAGACTCCACACGTGCACTAAATTGTATAAGAAGGTAATGAAACGTACTAGAATAAAATATAGGACTACTAAATTTTAAACGTTTAAAATAATATATATATATATATATTTAATCGTTCAAATGTTCTCTATATCTATATTATTAATTGTGAAGCACTAAACATAATACATGATAGTAATAAATTATAAGAATTTACATATATTTTCTTTGAAAAAGGAAACAAACAAAAAAACTCTTATTAATAGCAAAATTTTCTTTGTGTATAACTAATATCTATGTATCCAAATAACTTTCACAATTAGTTCTCTAATATCCATACAACCAAACACAATAAAAATAATGTTTAATATTAATTATAAAATAAAATATTTCCATATCATTTAAAAATCTCAAACAAAATATTTTATAGTAATATTTTTATATCAAACAAAATTATGAACAAATATTTACTAAGAAGCTGAGTATTATTGTTTGTTTTTAATTTGAATTATTTATTTAAATGATTAATATTAATAGGTTAATAAATAAAAATATATCAAATATATATGACAATAATATATGTTTTTGTATGAAAGTAATATAGTTAAAGTTATTAATATATAAAAGTACTAATAACAAGTATTATTATTAATTAATTAACATTGCGGAATATTACTTTTAAACTTAAATATATGAAATTTTAATGTTTTGAGATAAACATTTTTATTAATTTGAATGAAACTAAAAAGGTAAAAAATAAATATTTATTTAAAGCGAAAAATAAGAAATCATTTCAATATTATTTTTATTCGGAACTAGAATTTTGGGTAACAATACACCCCTAAATATGGATATTATATCTAAAATCTTTATCCAATCTTTTGTAAGACGTTGTTGAATGGGTAATTATTTTTAAAAAGTGTTTATAGGACGTAAAGTTTATAATAGATATAAAACAAGATGGTGTTCCGTTATAATATATTATATATATACCTCTATGTTATATATTAAAAATAAATTAAACTAAAACTAAATTCAAAATCCTGTTTAACATTCCTAATCAAACTGTTAAAAATATTTTGATTAATTTAGAATATATATAAGTAACATCACTTAATATTTTAAAAACACATATAATCAAATTGTTAAAAAATGTTTGATTAATTTTAAAAATATACATATAACATTATTTAATATTTATTAATATATTAAATATCTTAAATTTAAATATCAAATAAATTTATCTTACAAATAACTATGCATGTACATACGGTTTGATTTTAGTTTTATATACAATAATATAATGTACTACTAGATATCACAACAGTAGGCATTGAAGAGGAAAGAAAATATGTCACTGATCCAAACATCCACGTGGCATCGCGAGAGAAGAGACCTTCGGACACACCGGAGTTACTAGTGGAGACATGTTGGGAAGGTTCTAGAAAAAGTTATATAATAAAATTTTTATAAATTAATATTTAATAAATTAATAAATTATTTCAGTTCTGAATTGAATTATAATATACTAGATTAGGATCCGTGCGTTGCACGGGTTGAATTCATTAGTAATTTTTGTATGAATTTTTAATATTTGTTCAAATATTATTGTACCTTATTAATCACATATTGTATGTTTTTCTCGTAATAAATTTTAGTTTAATGTTCTATATTTTAAAATGTCTGAATTTAAAATATGGATAAATTTTTTAATTTTTTATTTAAATAAGGACCAATAAAAATCTTATATAAAGCAAGTGAAAATTTAAAACAAATACACCTGTTTCCATAAGATTTTTTGTTGTCCAAAAAATAAATAAATGTAGATTTGTTTTTACGGTGATTTTCTTTTTTTCTTTTCTCTCGACAACATAAAATGGACAATAATTCTATATATTTTTAATTCAAGACGTGAGGCGTTGAAGTATATATGCTCGTTTGTGTTTATTCAGTATGAAACTGTTTTTGCGTTTTTTATTAAGAAACGACATCGTTGTTTCTTCTATATTGTAAAAGCAAAACACGCTCTTTAACAAAAAAAAAAGAAACAAAAACTCTTCTACTCGTTCACTCAATCTAGTCTCTCAATCGATCTAACTCCCTCTACTCTCTCAATCATCTTCTTCAATTAATCTTTTTCAATTCTCCACCTCCCGAGAACAACTCTCCCGCCTTTGAGAGCAATTCTCCACCGCTTGAAAATCAAAACGCCCTATGGATATTGATGATTTACTTTGTCTTCCCAACCGTGAGCTCTACTTGCCGTTCTTATACCCAATCCCAAGAGAAAGCACTATTTGGTATGATTCCAATATCAATTAGCTTGTGATTTGTCTTTCTTGTTTATGATTGATATCGCAAATCTACGCTTCATGTTTTTTTAATTGATATCGCCCACAAAGATCTTGTAAAGTGTGTTAATTGATTAATAATACTACTTGTAACGTGTTTTAATGATTGATAATACTACTTGCTTTGTCATGTTTCAATTGGAAAATTTTAGTTAAATATTGTCTTGTTTTGTTATGTTTTACTAATTGCAAAGCTCCATGTTGCTTTATACCGTAACGTATGTTTTTAATCTCAAAGTTGTTTGTTGTTTGGTCGATTTTCTTACAAGTCAACCTGTTTGCTTTTTGTTGTTGCTCCATGATTCCAAATCAGTTCCACCTGATGATTGCTTGGTTGTTTTTAGTTTGTTTTGTCGTTTTGATTGGTCTCTTGATGTCTGTTTAGTCTCTTGTCCATATTTCCGATTGAAATGCTGAGATTTGATGTAAAAAAAATATTGTGTCTTTGTTTCTAAGATATTCTTATATTGAATGAATTAAAGTGATTGTAAATTTTCATATGTTGTTGAAAATTTCTTGGTATACAATGTTATCTAAGATATTATTGTCGTATTTGTTCGTTCCAACATTAAGAATTTTGAGTCCCGCAGTTGTTGTCACTCTTGATAACGCAACGTATAGTTGTCCGTGAGAAAAAAAACTGGATTTGGCAAATATAGACCAACTTTGTTCAAGCTTTGACCTTGGCTTTTGTTGATAGTCATTGCATAGCAAACTCGTCTGAGGAATTGACGTCTTCTTAGTTTGAAAGGCCATCTTGCATCTGTTGGTGTTAGAATTATTCTAGGAATAAGAACCTTTTTCCCTACTTGATCTCCAAGTAAGTATCTCCGCTTCGATAATCCTTGTGCCCATGCGAGTTACTATTAATCTTGTCCCATTGCAAAGCCCTCTCTTTGATTTAAATTCCTTAGTAACATGATTGGTGTATTTATCTTGAGAGTTAGTTGGTGGTTTGGAATACTCGAGAATTTCGAGTGTTTAAAAACTACGTGGGGTAAAGAATATGTTGATTTGCCACTTCTTCTTTGTCAATCACCGATACTATCGAACTCAAATATTCCTTTTCTTCTCCTTCTAGGCAAGATAACATGTAGTTATTCACTTTATCTACTGTCTCGTTTGTAGGAGTAAGAATTGGACGCTCAATCGATAATCCTTGTCTTTAAACAAAGTATGGAAATCTGGATATGTAGTCTTCGCAATGTGTTCTTCAGAATCTTCATCGTTTTGCAAGAGAAATTCTCGGTCTATTTGCAGCTTGGATGTTTCATCATTTGAATTTCTATGTTTTAGAGGCTTAGGTGTCGTGCCATCACCAACACATAGTAACCATCTTGCAAAATCTTTTTTCCGCTTGGTGCAACCTCATATTTCTCTCAAGAGTGAATACAGAGCAGAGTTCCATAAATTTGATCGGTTGATCGTTGCTTTAACTGTTTCTTGTCTGGTGCCTTGCGGTATGACCGGCAGAATTTGTCTAAAATCGCCTCCAAGAAGAACTGTTTTCCCACCAAAGGTTTTGGCTGCTGCATCTGGATCTGTCTCGGAGAGCACATCTCGCAAACTCTTATCAAGAGCTTCAAAGCAAATCGATGACACATTGGTGCTTCATCCCAAATTATAAGATCTGTTTGTTTAAGTAATTCAGCGAGCATAGAACTACGATTGATGTTACACATGCTGTCTTGATGAAGATCTATCGGAATCTTGAAACGGAATGTGCGTTCGGCCATTAGGTAAAAGTGTAGCTGCAATTCCGAGATGACGCCACTGGTAGAACAATTTTTCCTTGTGATCGTAACCTGAGATAATCGTCTTGTAGACGCATGTCTTTCCTGTCCCACCCGGTCCATTTAAAAAAACAATTTCCCTTTTTATGGTCGATTGAGTTGATCCAGCGTCATAGACTTTCTTCGTTCGTCATTTAATGTTTTTATCAACCTGCAAGGTTCTTCTTCTTGTGCAGAAATGTTGTAATTTTTCTCGTCAGTTAGCATTGTGTTGGTCATGTTCTTTAGCGACTCCTGGTCTGGTTTTGGCATATCTTCGAATTCGCTTAGTGATCTATCATTCATGCCATGATTCTCTCTATCTCTATAAGTGTGTAACTTTGTAAGACTTGATCCGGGAATTCCATACTTGTTGAAGTCTAACGTCTTCCTTTGTATCGTGGAATATCTTCGCTAGATGACGACAACAATGCTCCCATAGTGAATGTGGAGTACTTAACTCGCAGAAAATTAACAATGTCACAAAGAGTTCACGGAGCTGGTAAGGATATGCATATTGTGCTGCTTCATCCATGGCCTCTTTCCATTCTCAGACGCCATTCAACATACCTCTTGCATAGCATGTCGCTTGGAATGATGTGTGCTTTACATTGTCCACGGTAAGTATATCATCAAAGCTTGTTTTACCTCTGTCTATATTCACCAACATTCGCAAATAGTATAGATCTCCTGCTCTTGGATGAATGTTCACTAACCTTCCAATGCTGAATCCTTTTTTGTCTTTTTTTCCATTTTTTCTCATCTGAATTCCACACAAACTTTGTAGGGAACTGGCTGTATGTAAGTTTTCTTGCTTCAGGACAACGTTTGTTCATCTCCAAATATTCGGTAAACATTGTTCTCTCAATTCCTTCTTTTGAAATAATGTTTTCTAGATTGCTCCCTTCAGGGTAAACGATGGTCTGTTGGTCCGGTAAGTGTAACGGTAGCCTTGTTACTGCAGGTTTTCGTTCATGTATATCGAATGCGAAAATTCGCCACGCAGCTTCACATGCTGAAAGGTAACGACATTCCAAGTAGTTCTTTATTTCATTAATCTCTTCTTTTGATTTTTCTTCTTCTGTTTTATAATAATAGATATTATAATATTGTAATAATACCTCAGCAATCCTACGCATTGTGATTTACCACATTTTTGGCAAGAAAGCGATGATTCTGACTTTGTTAACTTTGTTGAGCAACTTGAACACGATATGTAATTCCAACCTTTACGTGACACAATCTCGGTAATAGTTGCCTTGCAAACAAATTTCTTATCCTAAAATTAATAAGTTTGAAAATATTTCGCAATTATCTTAGTATCACTAACATTTAATAAGATATGCAGTAAATTATCAATTGAATGTAGTTGCATTACCTGAGGGACATCAGATGAGATAAACTCCCAAAGATCATTAATTGAATGTTGGGCTTCAGAATCTTTATTATCAATTGATTGTTCTTCAGTCATGTCGCCTAGATTAACAATACACCCTCCATCGTATTTAAAGCTAAAGAGATACAATATAGATTTTAATTAATTCGATAAATTAAGTATCAACAAATAAGTAATTTTGAAACTAAAAAAAAAACTTAAAATATACCTTTTTCGAAATGCAGTAACAGAATCAAAATCATGATTCAAATAGAATTTGGTTCCAGAAGATGCCGACAGACAAATTGCACTTTGATACGTCTTTATCAAAACACTTGTCATGATGAGAACAATGTTATCACTTTTCATCCCACGATATTTATCTTCCAATTGTTCTGCTTGTTCTTCCCATATTGTTCATCGATATTTCTATTCCACTGTTTATTCATTAAAAAATATGAACAAATAAGAGACACAAAAATAATAGTAGCCGTTAAAAGTATGATGAGAGTGCAATCTAAACGAAAAAAACTTACCTTTCTAATAATAAAGTCAGAGTAACCCTTCTTAGTTTGTTGAGTTTGACTACTTAACATCTGTTTTGTCCATATTTTTGATATAGCCAATTACATCTATATTTAAAAAAAAATCAAATACACATATAAATATATATATAGAATATAAATTTTAAATTTAAAAAATCAAGAATGTCTTACCGTATAAATCTTCAGTTGTATCTTTCAATTTAGCCAAATACTTCGTAATTTCAAGTCGAAATTTTTCATGAGCTATTTGGCAAAATTGTTGTCCCCCATGAGGCTATTTTTGTTCTCTCAGTTAATCGATCATAAATTTATGATCGAGACTTTGTAATTCTTATTGCAGTCTTGCAAATTGAAATTGCAAATTTCAATAAGATTTCCTACACATAATTGATCTCCAAACTTTTCAAGAAGGAATGGTGATACAGAACCTTGAATAGTATTTTCCTATAAAAAATTGGATTAGAGTTAGATAATAAGTTTTTAAAATTAGGTAAACATATTTTTAATTTAATAATAAAACTAACCTTCTCATCAAGTAAGAGGAAATTAATTCCTATGAGCTCATTGTTTTTTTTCAGATTTCTTGCCTCCCACTTTCTGATTAGATTTAACTACGCAGACGGTATGAGCGTTTTCATTTAACTTGATCCAATGTCAAATACTCTTGTTGTTTAGAATTTCAAAGACTCATTGTAGTTCTCTTGAAACCCGAAAACAATTAAATAAAAGTTTATGAACTGTTTAGATTTGTAAAAGTTTTTTGGTTATGAATTTGTGAAAGGTGTCAAACAGGTTTTATAGAGGTGGGAAATTAGAATTCTTTTCCTTTTGAATTGTATTCCTTTTCTAAATTTCTTTTTCTTTTTTGATAATTCTATGGTTTTATTCTTTTATTTTTGATTTTAGGTTTTAGGATTAGGAAATAACTTTAAAACTTCCTTTTTCAAATTAAATGTTGTAAAAATATAATTTTAATTTAATTATAAACGTTTTTATCCTTTTTTTTACTTAATAACTATAGAGATGGAATAATAGAATTCCTTTTCCTTTTAGAATTGTATTCCTTTTTTTAATTTCTTTTTCTTTTTTTTGATAAATCTATGGTTTTATTCTTTTTATTTATTTTAGGTTTTAGGATTAGGAAATAACTTTAAAATTTCCTTTTTCAAATTAAATTAAATGTTGTAAAAATATAATTTTAATTTAATTAAAAACGTTTTTATCCTTCTTTTTTTACTTAATAACTATAGAGATGGAATAATAGAATTCCTTTTCCATTTAGAAGTGTATCCCTTTTTTAAAGTTCTCTTTTTTTTTTTTGATAATCTATGGTTTTATTCTTTTTATTTATTTTAGGTTTTAGGATTAGGAAATAACTTTAAAATTTCCTTTTTCAAATTAAATGTTGTAAAAATATAATTTTAATTTAATTAAAAACGTTTTTATCCTTTTTTTTTTACTTAATAACTATAGAGATGGAATAATAGAATTCTTTTTCCTTTTAGAATTGTATCCCTTTTTTTAATTTCTTTTTCTTTTTTTTGATAAATCTATGGTTTTATTCTTTTTATTTATTTTAGGTTTTAGGATTAGGAAATAACTTTAAAATTTCCTTTTTCAAATTAAATGTTGTAAAAATATCCCTTTTTCAAATTAAATTTACTTAATAACTATAGAGATGGAATAATAGAATTCAGGTTTTAGGATTAGGAAATAACTTTAAAATTTCCTTTTTCAAATTAAATGTTGTAAAAATATAATTTTAATTTAATTAAAAACGTTTTTATCCTTTTTTTTTTACTTAATAACTATAGAGATGGAATAATAGAATTCTTTTTCCTTTTAGAATTGTATCCCTTTTTTTAATTTCTTTTTCTTTTTTTTGATAAATCTATGGTTTTATTCTTTTTATTTATTTTAGGTTTTAGGATTAGGAAATAACTTTAAAATTTCCTTTTTCAAATTAAATGTTGTAAAAATATCCCTTTTTCAAATTAAATTTACTTAATAACTATAGAGATGGAATAATAGAATTCCTTTTCCTTTTAGAATTGTATCCCTTTTTTAAATTCCTTTTTTTTTTTAAGATTATGGACTACCTTTAAAATTTTCTTTTTCCTTTTATGTAATTTCCTTTTTTTGTTTTGGTCATTATCTTTTATTTTTTCTCTGATAATCTATGGTTTTATTTAATTTAACACGTGTCAAAATCTGATAATTTTAATTGACACGTGTCACGATCATGCGAGTTACTAACTTTGAATCATTCTCCTTTATATAATAAGATTTTTGTAAATATATAGTCTCATTAATAAAATAAATTAATAATCACATAAATTTATTATATATATATAAGATATTTTTTAATGTGTAAATATATTAAATATATCGAAGTATTGTTTTCATTTTTTACTTTTTATATAATATTTTCTAAAATTCAAAAAAAATTTCTATAAATTAATTATTAATTTATCGATAAATTAATAACTTTTATATATAAATAAAAAAATTTTATTCCAATATTATTAATTTATAGACGTTTTACTGTAAGACTTTTAAAAGATGGAGATGTTGATATTTCTAGAAAAAACTCTATATTTTGAATTTGGCCCAATAGTTAAACTTGATCAAAAATCAAGTTTAACTTCACAATGTACATATAGATTTATGTTTTTGGTACTGTATAGTCTGTATTCATATGACTACGTTGTATAAATACAATATCAGGTAGGATTTCCTTTATTGTTTTGGTTGTTGTGGAAAATTACTAAGAAACAAACAAAACCAAAACAGATTTATTAAGGATGAAAACAATGACAATACCAAAGCCGAACACCTTTGCACAAAAAAAAACAAAAACAAAGCCGAACACCATGACATAAATTTAAGGGAAAAATAACGCCCTCACATCTCTTGAATCCTCATCTTCATCGAAGAACTTACGGTGCATCTCTTTCAGTAATTCAAGAGCATTCGCCAATCCACCATCCCCGGCGTCCTCATCTCCTCTCTGTTCCGCATAAGACTTTGGGTCACTTTCATTACACAATGTTTTCTTGAAAACATCCACAAGTTTCATGATCCAATTACTGTTGTTGTCGTGCTTGAAAAAATGGTAAGGTGCAATCTGCAACAAGTTTGTTAAGTCATCGGGCCACCAACACAAGTTCTTATCGTCTAGGATGACAATCCCACGCTCGTCAGCTAAGACGAGATCAAGATTCTTTATCTCGCTGTCTCTGTCTGTGATGATGCGTTTGTCAAAGTAAGTTCCGTGAGGATCAAGCAACGATATCACTTCTTGGGCGTGTTCAGGGTTACAGACGAGGTCGTAGACATGCATCTGGAACAGCTTGTTCGCCTCACGTAGGAATTCGTGAACGAACGGTCGTAGCTTAAACAAAGCCTCTCCGAAATCTGGGAAGACTTGATTTGATCGCTGCAAATCAGACCTTGAGTTGACTTCTCGGGTTAGATATTTCTCTCCGTCTGACAGCAGTGAAACTCTGCGGGCGTCGTAGAGCGTGCCGCGTAGACCAAGGACTAAAGTAAGCCTCTTCTGTTTTAGAGACTTTATCCAAACATTGCGTTTTATAGTCCCCACAAATTCAGGACGCAATTGTAGACCGTTTCCAAGGTAACTAAAACGTATGAGGACATTGCGTCCAGTGTCCACAGCTGATCTGCATTGGCTACAGAATCCATGCCGAACAATATCATGAACACAGGCCATTGTTAAACCCTAATTGAAAGGAACCCTACTTACGATTCGCAAGCAATTATATAAAGCCGCCGTCACCGGATCGGATGATAAGTTGTGTTTTTAATTTATATGTTGTTTTTATTTTAAACAAAAACTATACATGTAGGGATGTTATCAGGTAATTTTACCCTATCCTAATCCAACAAAAACCCTATTAAAAATAACTTTGTTCGAAAATACCCTAAAAAACCGTGTACTATTTGGGTAACCCAAAACAAAACCATGTAGATTTCAGGGTTATCCAAAAATATCCATAAACTATATTTTATATGTTTCTTTTTATTTTATGTTTAATATACCATTATATATATACTTTAAATAATCTTTAAATAATATTAAACTATTATTATTTAAATTCAAAAATAAAATTTTAGATGATAAATTAATACAATTTTACGTTTTGGCGGAAAATCACAAAATCATGTTTTTTACATAAATTAAGAGAAAATGCAGTTTATATTTTTGGCCCGAAAACAAGATTTTACGCCCGAAAACAAGATTTTACGTTTTTGGCGGGCAAACACAATTTTATGTCTTTGGCGGGAAAATGAGATAATACTTTTTTCGCGGGAAAACGCGATTTTACGTTTTTGGCGGAAAATCACGGAATTATGTTTTTACATAAAACAAAACAAAACACAGTTTATGTTTTTGGCAGGAAAACATGATTTTACGTTTTTGGTGGGAAAATGAAGTTTTACGTTTTTTGGCGGAAAAACGCGATTTTACGTTCTCGGCGGAAAAATTAGATTTTACGTTTTGGCGGAAAAAATTAGATATTACGTTTTGGCGGAAAAATATCATTTTATATTTTTTTAAATAAGTTAAAAGAATGAAAATTTATTTTAACAATTTTTTAATTATATAACAAAATCTGATAAATATTTCATTATAAAATAATTTTGAATAGTTATTGATTTAATTAAATAAAAAAACACAACAAGTACTTTAAATCTAATAGGGTTAATTCTATTTAAATCCATGTGTGATGGGTATCCACCCATTTAAAACCCTCATTATTTTATACATAAAAGATAAGATAATGGATTTAAATATTTTAAAGGGTTTATGATATCTATTGGATAATTACCCATAGTTAACATCTCTATATACATGTTTATCACTATGTTGCTTAAGTCAATAACATTTTTTTTCTTGTTTGGGTAAAAAATTAAAATAAAATACACGTGGATAATGTTAAGGATGACATATGGAGAAAATATAAAGTAGTTATGATTTAGCAGCAACGTAATATCTATTAAAAAAAATATCATATCATAACTATTTATTTTTGTTTTTGATGGAACTACTGCTTTTCGTTTCCTTGATTGAATCTATTTATTTTTCTTTTCTTTTTTCGTTTAGAAACAAAATTAAAACAATATTTAGTTGTGAAGAAGAATCATACGAAAAACAAAACAATCAATAGTCCACTAAACATGTCACCCGAAAACATGTCACAACTAAAAATCCACCGATAATTTGTTGATTTGAAACTAAACATGTCACCCGAAATTCCATCAAATCTAAAATCCACCCAATTAATTAAAATCTTTAATCCAATACACCCTTAAAACTTAGGGGAAATCAATGATCCAATATGCGGTAAGTTCCATTAACTTTGAAATAACCAGACACTCTTGAAACTAAACCAGAAGGCATGAATAGAAGTTAAAAAAAAAAAAACAACACCAAAATTATATAAAGAAAAGAAAAACATGAAGCCATGAGTGATAATTATGCAAATTTCACGGCGTAGAAGACGCGGGGCAAAAGAGGAATCACGTCCTGATATCGTCCATTAAAGAATAAATTATGAAGCACCTTAAGGGATTCCAAGATGACTTTTAACAACAATCTATGATCATCATCAGGGGTTTCCTCTCTCTTTCCCTCAAAGTCAACAACTTTATTATCTCCTTTCAAAGACATCTTGAGGAAGTTAAGAGTTTTTGCTAAGACCCCAATCTCGTTGCTAATGTCTTTGAAATACACGTACTTCGACATGACAATCACGTGACGATGGTCTCGCTTCACCCACAATCTATGATCATAGTCTACGACAAGCACCCCGCGTGGTTCCGCCAAAACAAGTTCCACTGACTTCAAACCACCGTTGCTATCTCTACTTGTAATGATCCGATTCCCAAAGTATATCATATGCGGATCAAGCAACTTCACCACCTTCTTGGCGTGGCCAGGGCCATAGTTTGTGAAAACATGCATGGTGAATATCTCATTTGCTTCCCTCAGAAATTCACGTACAAAAGGTCGAAACTTCACCAACGCATCGCTTGAATAGAAATTCTCCTTACGGAAAATAAACAAATCATCTCTTGATCCAGAGTCAGCTTCTTTGATCAGATGATACCTATCGATCTCGGACAGTTTTGACACGTTGATGTGGTCGATGAGGGTGTGTTCTAAGCTAAGAACCAAGTGAAGCTTCCTCTTTCCCAACCCTATCCTCAACTTCTGTTGCTTAGTAGCGGCCTCGAACGCAGGGCTCATCTGTAAAGACTTAGCGATGTAATTGAAAGCTCGGGCAAAATCCCAAATATCCAGAAAAGATCCGCATCGGCAACATAGACGGTTTTGATACATCCGATGACGACAGTTAGGGTAAAGAGAGGTCGCCTTTGCGACTCTCTTATTCGTGTCATACGTTTTCACTGGGGATATGCATCGACAGCAGATTTGACGATGAAGTATCCAGTGCTTACATGGAGCTGCCATTGATATTCTCAGATTCCTCTACCAATGATTTTTCCTTTTAAGAACATATTACAGTAAAACCTCTATAAATTAATAATATTGGGACCGGATAATTTTATTAATTTATAGAGGTTATTAATTTATCGATATAGAGAGTTTTTCTGAATTTCAAAAAATGTTATATAAAAATAAAGATAATACTTCGATGAGTTTTAATGCATTTACACATTAGAAAATAATCATTGCATATATACAAATTTTAAATAGTTTTTGATGCAATTTGAAAAGATAATATCATATATTTTTGCTATTTTTTAAAAAATAGAGATAAATTCTAACAGAATTACAAATTTACGAATAAATAACAACACTATAATCATATTTCACTAAAATATTATATATATATATACAATAAATTTATATAATTATTAATTTATGTTATTAATGGGACAATAGATTTACATAGAGATTTTTTTTAAATCATTATCTTGTTATCTTATCGAAATATGTCAATTATTATACCGGCCCAACTCGGGACCGAAATAATTTATTAATGTAGAGAGATTATTAATTTATCGAGTATTAATTGATAGATATTCTACTGTAGTTATAATCAAACCCTAATAAAATAAGGATCTTAGGGTCATCTTAATAAACACTTCTCAACCGTTACTTAAAATACTCCCGAAAAAATAGTCCAAAAAATATAGGATTTGGTAGATTTCTGATAAAACAAACATTTAGGGGGGTTTACTCAATTATGATTTAGGTAGAGTTTTAATGACTATAAGTATTTGAGAATTTTGTTAACTCTTTACATACTCTAGAATCTTTTAAAATATTTTTTCAAAGTTTTTCCATATTCTCACAGATTATGAAATATACTATTGTAGAGTTTTGTTAACTTGTAATTACTTTTGATATTATCTTACATTTTATTAATATGAAATAATAACAAAATCTTTTCTCTGTTCCAGTTTATATAAAGAACGATATCATCGTTCTCCTATTAAAATAAAAAATATTTCATCGTCAAGTGATCAGTTCTCAAATATTCTTCTTCAAGTTCTGGAGCCTGCATCACCGTGGTACGTATATTTAAGTTTATTTTTTTCTCGAGTATAGAGTCACGTTCTCAAGTATAGTGATGTTCTCAAACATAAAGTCATCTTGTTTTATTTGTTATGCATGATTTCTCGAACAAAAAAAAATCAAATTTGTTAGCTTTAAATTGTTTCTCGATCTGAAATTTATATGATTAATGATTGAATTGGCTTTTGTTTTGGGCATTTGATGAAACAATTTTCGGTTTATTGTTGACTTATTTGTTCATTTATGTTGTTATGTTTTTTAGGAACTTTCACGATAAAGCTTGGATTGAATACTTTGTTGTTTTGAGTATTAATATGTTTTGAGCATTAATATGTTGGTGTAATATACTCTCTTTAAGACTCGTTTGCAATGGAACCATCATATTCCCTTCCAAGAACTTTTACCTTCTATGGATGGTCGAAAGCATGAATGGCTGCAGATCCGAAACGAGCGGTGACAACAAAGAGGTCACTTCCGGGCAGAGAGACGTGAGAAAGAGGTGTGATGGAGTGAGCAATATCGCTGCAGATGATGAACAGTTCCTGGACAATCACGGTTGGTGGAATGAGTTGATCAGAGGATTATTCAGAACTGGGATACTCCATGACTCAGTATGTAAGTCAGTGGCTCTTGTTGCTAATTGTATTCGTTTTGATGGCTTTATATGCAATCCCCGCAAGTGCTGCAGTTCTCGGAATTTATTTCTTTGTCATGTTTGCTTTGGCTGTCCCGTCGTTTCTCGTCCTTTATTTTTCCTTTCCTAGCTTAAATTGGCTGATCAGAGAGATTGCAGCCTAACTCATTGTACTGTATCTTTGTTCCTTTATGTTTCCTGACTTGTAAGAAACGTGAGAGTTAACTATAGAGCCAAAGTTATTTACACTCAATGTAGACAAGAAAAAGAGAAGATCTTTATTTCAAACTGTGTCACCTAGCATAGCGAACAAAACTACCTTCTCTCTCAGTATCTCTATCCGACAACAATGAGATTACGTGTACAAGATGAATCGAAACAATGAAAACGAAAATGAGAAGAATGAACACTCTGCTTTTATGTATAAACTCGAAAGTAGAAAAGAAAGAAAAATTCTACATTTCTCGTAACTTCGGTGAAGATAAGCCATTGAAGAGCTTCGACTTTACCAGATATCTTACATAGCTAGAACTTCTTTCATTGGTAATACTCATTGAATTGAATTATTTATAAAAAAATGTATAACTTTGAAAGTAATTGAAAATATCATGTCAACCTCTAGTATTTTTAAAGAGTTTCTATATGAACAAAAAACAATCAACTCAATTAACCAATAATACTAGATTTTAATCTAATGATAAAGTCATTTAAATTTATTTTATTTGAATAACACATGACTTTGATTGAGTTTTTTTTAATCTTGAACCAATAACTCATGACTTTAAATGATTGTAAACCAAATTTTAAAACTACCAAAACCAATAACACAATACTTTAATAGTGTTTTGGAAATTCCAGAGAATAACAGTAAACTCTCTAAAACTTTTAACTCTTTGAAAATCATAAAACCAATAAACTCCCCTTAGTGTGTTTTATATATTATATCAGGACCCCATCCATAAAATACTGGATCCAATTTTAGTATAGTTTTGATTTTTTTTTATAGCCGGATATAAACATCATACACTCTATCTTAAAATTAAATTTAAACATATAAATACATTATAATAAAACTACAGTTTTTTGACGTCAATAAAACTACATTTTAATTTGTAGTCAGCTGAAATTTTCATATCCATATAATATTTTACGAGAAATGAGATGAGTTTCTAAAGAAACACCCACACGTGTGATGAAGAGTGAAGGAAGACTTTTAATTACAGAACCAAGCCTAATCCGTATCCATTTGTAACAATTTTACAATAAGGTTAGGGTTCGGTTTATATTTTGGTTAAATACTCAGAAGAACCAAACCGGGTATAAACAAAACCGATCCCTGATTGACAACGTATCTTTGACCGGGTCAATTCCGGGTTTATCAGAAAAGTCAAACTATCTCAGCAAACAATCTCTCTTCACTCAGCGTCTTAGAGCGAACATCACGAATCGGAGAAGGTGACGGCGTGTAGAACGGCGGCGAAGCACACGGAGTAGAAAACGGCGTCGTTTCGTCGTGATTATAGTCGCTAGAGTCAACCTCATCGTCACTTCGATCCGTCACGACAAAAACTTCTTCCAACTCGTCGTCACTTCGATCCGTCACGACAAAATCTTCTTCTAACTCGTCGTCCTTCACATAATCCTCCGTAGAGATGCTTCCACGTGGCTCAATCTCATCCGTCCTATGATCGGTGTCGCTAGTAGAGTCTTCAGCAATGGTAAACAAAGTCTCCGAAGGTCCGCATAGTATATTTTCTCCTCTTACTGACCACTTTGATGCCACGTCATCTATCGGCGGTGCGGCTGCAGGGAGCGGCGGAGCGGTGGCGGATCCTATTCGGAACTGTTTGTTTTCAGCGCAGAAAAGGAAGAAGTAAAGAAGCTCTTTTGACGGCGGTGGTGTTGCCGTCAGGTCACCACCGCGGGAGGAGAAAGCGTTGAGTTCTGATCCAGGAACACTCCGACGATGAAACCGCCGTTTCCACCACAAAACGTAGGTGAGCTGAGCCGTGACAGCGACGAGACAAAACGCGAAAACCACGACGAGTACGGTTGCGGTTTGGCTTAGACTCATTTCGAGATCACAAAACAGAGTTTTACTATTAGAGAGGTTAATTTTGGATTTGTGGGGGGGGGGAGGGTTCGATAAGAATGGATACTCGGAGGGTAGTTTTGTAAATTGCTACCTATTCTTGGGTTGTTGAAGTGTCACAATCAGAAAAGAGTTTCTGAGTAGGTTCCGGTTAGAAAAACCATTAATATTTTAATCGGGATTGAAAGGGAAGGTGTATAATAGAGTTCAAAGACTTACTAATAGAGTTCAAATTTTTCTATAGTTTTGTTGAAAAATTATACTTCACTCGTGAAAAAGAAGAGCTTCACGTTCAAATGGTTTGTGACTTTTATACCAATCAGAGCTGGGCCATCCGATTATTAAAGACGGCCCATTTTAGTCTTTTGTTAAGGTTTGATTATATCGATTTTTGTCAAATGTTATAAAAGTCTATTTTGGACTTAAGGGGATGCATGACACAGTCATATAGATCACTATCATTTATGTGGTACTAGTACTACTAATTAGAAACTGTTTTTGCCTATAAATTTCTAGGAAATGTAAATTGCGCATGTTCTCAGAAAATGCATTTAAATTATACGAATTCTTCTTGATGATTTATGTAAGTGAGCTCATAGAAGTGTTCTCTCTCATAGGCCCTTGAAATGAACATTTCTTTAAAGATATATGGGCCATGAAGCTCTCAAATTATTTTATACGAATCGCTCTGTAGTAGTTCATGTGTTGTGACATTGAAATAACTCGTACGCTCTCTACTTCTTTTTTAATTAATAACCAAAAAAAGTTTCCAAGAGGAGAAAAAGTTAGTGTGTTTTTGTTGCTTTATTATGAAGATAAAAAGGGAATTATGTTGAGATCAAAGTTAAGGTCTATAATGACTAAATGCCCATCACAAGACTCTTAAAAGCTTAAAAATTCCCCAAAAACAGAGAGATAGAATTTAGCTTTTTACTCTTTATTTTTTTCTCTTCTGCTTTAAAAGGGTCACCCACTTTCTGCAATTCTTGTAAATAAATTAATTATATACTTTTTCAAAATCATGCTTAACTTTATCTTCCTTCCTGCTTGTGAGGATAAACTTTAGATTCCATGCATGAATTGATGGACATTTTTACACACAAACGCATACATATTATATGCATTTATTTAATTAATTTGCAGATATGTTATATAATGTGGATATGATTGTGTGTACACATGGGAGTTTGCTTCAAGTGGTCTGATTCACATAATCATAAAATCTTGTCATTTAGAATTTTACCAACCGGTCTTGTTCTTGTATTAATTTGTATATAAGTTTTTCTTCTTAAGAATGGACGATATTTGAAGTGGGTGGTTAAGTAAACAACTAAGCTTTGCTGCTTAACAGTTGGTAGTATTACTTCTAGTTGTTAGGATCTATTGAAGTGTTGAAATTTAAGAGGGAAAAAATCGGATTCATGGGTCTACAATATATTTGCATATTATCAAAAACATGCGATCTACAATCCGACATACATTATGATTTTTGAGTATCTCAATCCGGAATGTATATGATTCATTTTCTAATTAGAACAATCTCATAGTGTCTACTACATAGTCTACATTTATCCCAAAAAACAAACTATCATGTATAAGTATTCTCACAGATTTATTTGTGTATGTAAATGCAATTTCTATTTTAATGTTTTTATAAAATTTAATCATTAAATTTGTTTAATACATGTTCATTAAATTTTCAAAAGAATATAGATAGGATAAATATTCACGTGCATCCAAATTTTATGTGGATATGCAATATCATAAATACTCAGACTAAATACATGTAGGGTGTTATAATCTCTTTTGAAATCTTAAAAAGCCCAAAAACAGTGTTATAATCTCTTTCGAAATATCACCTACTAATTGTCAAAATTAAGGGGTTGTTAATTCTTTTTATAATGCACAAACTTTTGAATTGTATCAATTTAACATAAAATCTGTTTATTTTTTTAACTGTTTTGATAAAAATAATATTTAAATAATAAATTATTTTATAAAACTCGAAAATAAGTCTTAAGATTCTTTTCAAATCTTTAAAAAATTATGGAAAATCATAGAAATTAAATACTAAATTATAACATTTTTAACATTTAATTTTGGTTTTTTGGATTTTTTATTTATGAATTGAAAATTTAATTTTTATATTAAGAATTATTTTAGTTTTTTAACATTTTTTGAAAAGTTTATTGGGATTTTATAGATTTTATAATATATATTTATCAGAATATTTTTTTGTTTTAATTAAAAAATAAACATTTTCTATTTTTAAAAAACTCTAGATGTTAAATGGATACAATATTATTTTGTGTGTATTATAAAAGAAGAACAAAATAGTTTATGTATTTTTTTGGTATCTAAAAATTTTGTATATTTTAATGGAAATTGTATTCTATTTTTATCCCAAAATTTAGGAATTTAGGACTTAGATTTCCAAATTTAGAGATTTTTAAAGATACATGAAACGTTGACTATTTTTAAGGTTAAAACGGCTCGGTCAACTCAAATTTTAGGATTTTTTTGAAGTAAAAGAAGTTAAAATTTTTTGGCCATTTTGCATTACTTCAAGGTTTAAATGACCATTTTCCCGGTTGAACACAACCAATTTCGTTTGGGTATTAAATCATTTATGAATATTTTTGAAAGTATCCGCTCTAGTATTTGTCCCCCTTACACAACATATCCAAGCGGAAAAAGCTTATCTTATTTGAAGCCAAAGCACGACATTGTGAAAAGAGAATCGTTTACAAAAGTGATCCATACATATTCTAACCCCCCCCCCCCCCCCCGATCCAGGGGGATGTACGTAAATACAGCGATAATACCTAAAACTTGTGAGATTTAAATGAAAACTAAACTCGGAAAGGCAAAAGAGAAGTAGACAAAAGCAGTTTAAGATTCTAAGGTGGTGTCTTCTTCCTTTCTCTCGGGGAAAAAAGAAAAGAAAGATGAAATGAAACAGAGAGGCAATAAAGTTTGTGGAGATCTTTAGTACTATCAATCAAGCTGTCTTGGATTCTAAAGGAAACAATGACCAATTTTGTAAATGCTTTATGTTTGGCATATTAGTGGTTAAGTATGGTTTGTCTAGTTTATTATTCCGTCGGTTTCATATTAGATCATGTTTTAAAAATAAAAAAAATTGTGAAGGCAATTAATTATTAGATCATGTTTTGAATAAATGTGTAGTTATTTAAAATATTTAAAAGCAATTAAATATATCTCTGTTTTACAAATAATGATCACAACAATTTATATGGAATATGTCAAATATTATTCTAAAATGCTATATTTAACATTGTGGTTAACAATGGTAACGAAAACATTTCGTTAAAAATGAATAAGAATATGCGTAATTGTTTAACGTAGTTAATAATTGATATATTGTCGCACCGCATGTTCATTTTTATACATATGTCTAGTTTATCTACTTCTTATTTTTCGATACAAGTTAATCTTCTTTTTGTTAAAATATTGTGAAGCGAACGTGATTTTTTAATTAAAAAAAAAATCCGAACTTTGAGTTATTTTAAGCATATATTATTTTCAGAATTTCAGAATTTTTATTTTTGGATATCCTTTATGTAAATTTATTTTTAGTAGTGAATATTTTCGAAGATTTTTTGGAACATTTATTTTTGGTAGACCAAAATGATCAAAATTTGTATTGGTTATTGCATGGAAAGTGATTGACGAAAACTTGTTTGCAACCAAAGATTAGGAACCAAAGATACCCAAAATTATGTGTCAACTTCTTTTTCTTTCTTTTCAGCCATTTTCCGTCACTTTACCATGAACATAATTATCATTTACGACCATAATATGATAATTTTACAATAAGAAGATAAATAAAAAATCTCAAGTTTCTCCGACCCCATATGGTCATATCCTTCTAGAAAGCTCCTAAACCAAAAAAAAAAAAAAAAAAAAAAAAAAAAAACCCCCACAACTACACGTTTAACCCAAAGTATTGTCCCAATGAAAGAGAAGTCCGTAAGCAAAACAAGTTACGCTTGACCATAAACCATGTAATGCGACTGATCATGTTCATAAACAGAACCATGTTACATGCATACATGCATGATTGTTACGTTGATGAACACTTGAAATGAAACCGTGCATCCACAGCTTCGAGCAAGCCAATCTCATCACATGACTCTTCTTCACAAACGTCATCGTCAAGAGAAAGGTTGAGATCGAGTGCGACACAAGTAACAACGTTCTTCTCCTCAGATTGATCTGAACCATCAGACTTCTGATTAACCGGAGGAGAACACGCTCTTGATCTTGAACTGAATCTTTCACAACTCAAGATCACAATCGCGTCTCTAAGCGAAGCTTCTTCACCACTTGAATTACGAACTCTTCCTCTCTCGATAGCTCTCTTGAAACCCATTTGTGACAAATAATCAGCTTGCTCTATATCTTCAACTAAGAATACTCTGTTAGGATCTAACGACACAGCTTCAGAGAATCTCTCAATGTAGCTCCAGTTCTGTTCATCTCTCGACCTTTTGTTCCTCAAATCTTCTGCCGAATCCGATCTTTTCGAAGAGAAACTGCTCAAACAGATGGATACAAAGCTGTCTTGAGATCCGAAAACGAGTTTAGCCAATTCTCTAGCTATCTTCTCTTTAGCCTCTACATCAAGACCTTGGAAGAACATCCATGTCTCTTCTTTTACATCATCGTTACCGTTGATCTTCCTCGTACTTGATCCTGACCTACATTTCAAGACTGTTTTAGCTAACTCTGGGACTATATCCTTCTGCCAGGGTACCTTACTCTCCAAGGCATCACATAGAATTGCTAGGTTTTCTGCATTCAACTCTTTAAACCTCGAAGAGGCATGTTCCACCTCCATTGCATCGCCCGAAGAAGATGCAGAGTTCATTGTCGAATTAGGATTTGATGTAATAAGCTCTGTCTTCTCCTCACTGTCATGTTCTGGAATGAACTGTCTTAAGTGGGATGTCTCAGGGACCACGGAATGATGACGATGCGTGCTTGTCTCGATCACGGGCCAATCACCATTGGTCTGAAGATGATGTAGTGTACTTGAAGGTTGAATGGAACCAGAAAAGGAAGAAGTAGGAGAAGAGAGTGTAAGTGTTTTTAGAGATGGTCTCTTGTGGATTGAATCGCAGATTGAGTTCCATTTCACTACAAGTTCCTTGATTGAATCTGAATCCTGCCAAGTCCAAGAATCAAACAAAGACTGTGAGAAGAAGCAAATGAGAATGTGATTTTAGTTGGTGCTTATACAACTCACATTGTGGCTGTTTTGATTCTCCTTCTTGTACTGCTGAAGCCAAGCTGGTAAAGCAGTAGTAGTTACATTGCTATTGTTATTGCTGCATTGCAAGAATCGAGCTTCTGCCTCAAACTTAGTGGAACATTCCTCACAGAAAGTGAGCTGCTCCGATGGCTGCAGCTTCAGAGGCAAGTTCTGATCTGATTTCTTGACTTCAAGCTGATCACTGATTTGAAACAAAAATGGTGATTAGTTAAAGAATGTTAAACTTGATTTAGTCTTATAAAGTTGAACTGAAATGTAGTAGTAACTTTTCTTTAGCATTTTCTCCAAAGAAAGATGATAAAATAAAATATATAAGATAATCGAAAAAAGATAAGAAAGATGCACGTTGTATCACCGTTCTTTTAGACGATCACCAAATAAAAAGCAAAAACACTATAGGTAAAATTGTCCTTTTCGAAAAAGAGACAAAATAGTTGGAACATATCCAAACATAACATAAAAAAATAAAGAAACCCATTATTGACTAATTCAAAAGACTTTTACCTCTCGGAGACGAGACTCAAGCGGAGGCTACTAGTCGTCGGAATAGTAAGAGTAGTGAGACACCAGAGGGACTCAAGCGAGGGTTGATCAGACTTGCATCTCACGTAAGTCTGTGAAGTAGCAAGACCCATTAACCAAAACCTACCATGATCTCCCATGACTAACCCACGAGCCAACTTCCCAATCTCCATTATCATATGCTCCACAACACAATAGTTGTTGTTATACACAGAAGAACTTTTGTTTCTTGACTCTACAAACCAGTTTAGATCTCCTAGATTTAGAATCACTCCTTTTCCTACACAGCTCCTCACAAGTGTCTCTAGCTCCTCTAGCTTCCTTTCCACATCGGCTCTACTTGGTTGCCCGAAAGATGAGAATGATAAAGTTATAAACTTTACGTCTTTTAAAGCCTCGGGCACATCTTTTTTGTCGACTTTCTCCATCACTGTTTTCACAATTCCTTCGATAGTGGCTAAACACTCTCCAACAATCACGAAGTTTCTTCTCTTTTTGTCGACTAAACTGTCTATAACGTTCATGACATCCTCGTTCCTTACCTGATTTAACAACTTGGTCTCTTTGGGTTTACTTGAAGAGGTTGTTTTGGAGCAAATCTCTATAGAAACAGCTTCCTCGACTTTGCTCTTCACTTGAGGACTTGAGAAACCAGCTTCTCTCATCACTCTACTCACGCTAGGATCATCGAGGATTGATATTATGAGCTGCTCCACTTCAATCTTGACTGCTAAAATCGGTTGCTGCTGGCTCTCAATGGATCCACGTCGCTGGTGAGCCTGTGCGCGTTTGAAAGCTGCACCAAGAGCGTTAGAGATAGAAGGGAAAGGTGAAGCTGGAACTCCTAACATAGGGCTCCCCGCGGAAGTCGGGAGGCGGTTTAGAGCCACGTTGAAGCAGAGCTCGAGGGCTCTACATTGAAGAGGGTGAGTATGAGATTGAAGACAAGCTGTTCTAAGTAAACCAGCGGGAGCAGAGAGCATGGTGCTAGCTACATGGAGAGGTGTGACTTGAGCATGTCCTCTCCGTCTAGCTAAACCCATGGCTTGTTTCACCACGTTTGCAGCCTCTGGCGTGAGGGCTTGCTCCACCGTGCAACCTCCAGCTCTCATGGTGACAAAAAACCCTAAAGGAACACAAGATGGGAGGTAGTACTAGTACTGAGAAGTGAGAGTTCTACGGTAAAGGCTTCAAGAGCCTTGGTTTCATTCCATTTATCTTGAACAACAAAAACACCAAAAGCAGAAGGATCGATTCACTGTTTCTGTAACGAAGGTAGGGCTAAGTCTTAAACCTAAGAGCAGAGTAAGGAGAGAAAGAGAGCGAGAGGGAGAGAGAGAGAGAGAGGAAGAAAAGGGCTTTGGTCTTCAAATATATGAGGAAGGAGAAGGAGGAAATGTGTATACTTTTCTTGTGAGAGAGGCAAAAATTTGGGGGGGGTTTTTGAGGGTCCAAAGTGGATTTTGTAGTGCAAAGTGGAATGCATGTGATGACAAAGCAGTATCAAAAGGCAAAGGTAACTCAGCTTTGCCCATATATTCTTTTCTTTCTCAAATTTCAAAAAAATAAAAAGATGTAATGGGTACTGCAGCTAAGTGGGTCTCTCTCTTTTCTGCAAAGTGTATCACATTATTTAGAAAAGAACCTAATTAAAGATGCAAATCATCATTCACTTATATAATATTTATATAATAAATAGTAGCCCCCAAGAACACTCGTAGAAAATATTTGGGATATAATCACTATTACCTTTTTAGCACCTTGAAGCTACTACTAGCCAAGTCCCAACACTTTTCAGACAACATTCTCTTAATCTATAGATCCAGTCAAATAAGCTAAATTGAAGACCACATGTAAGCAACAACAGTATAGGAGCCACAAAAAAACATGGGAATGAACTGATTTTTATATTAAAAAGGTATACATATGTCTATAGCCAAACAGTTTTTTTATTTTTTTTCTATAGAAATATTTTTTTATTTTAACTGGTGTTAACATGTAATCAATTATGATTCTACGTATGAATAAATTTGTCTACATCATTCCCAAGGAACAGAAGTTATCAATAAGCAAATAAAATGAAATACCAAATTATGCTCCCAAAGATATCTCTACATCAAAGACTCTTAACCGATTATGTAGTTTTCAACCTATATATCAAACTCTGTAAAAGAAAAATGTTCACGAAATTTTACCTCGGTCAAGTAAGTAACAAATGGAATGATATTGAAAATCAGAAATTTTCATTAGTTTCCTAATGTTATCAAGCATGATTATTTTTACCATTCCAACTCTTAGGGACAGGAAACACAGAACAAAGAAGGATCACTAGCTTGGTCTTTGTATCTTTTTGAATTTTTGCATGGTATTTAGATACTCAACTCCCTAAAATATCAAAACACTAAAAAGCAAGCAAACCATCTGACCATCACAGACATTATGTATATGTGGCATAATTCGCTTTCCTTTTCTTACTTTCATAAAAGTGTGTAGCTTTTGGACCATATATTTCATTTTTAAAACAAGAAAGAAGAAGAAACGAAGGTGTTTTGAACAAGAAAAAGACTAAAAGAAAGCGCACAAGGTAGTCTATTGGTGGGGACAGTCTTTGATTGTATCTGCTATCAATACGACCAATCATTTTCATATGCATAATGAAATCAAAGTCAGTAACTCAGAATTCAAAATTAAAGAAAATAAGTTATTCAAGAACAAGAACAAAAGATGTTATTTATTCATAGAAGCAGAACTGTACATTCATTATTGTATATAATTGCAACATATAAGAGATAAGAAAAGTTTGATTCTCGTACCACTAACCAAAATGTCAAGCCATGCATATATATCTTAACTTGATAACACTAGATAATGTATACGCACACAAAGCTAAACAGATGCAGATATTCCTATCAAATCTTTGAAGAATCCATTAATGAATAAAACACAAATTCATTTTCTGTTCAATGAAGGCCCCATAATCTAAACAGTGATAAAAAAAAATGATTCTGCGTATGGACTATTCAAACATGAGATCATTGCAGTAAATGGTACAAGAGGCTTTACCTATTATACTTCTACTTTGATGAAAACATATCTCTCTCTCTCACATGAAGCATGCCACTGCATAGAAAGAAGAGAAAAATGCACCACCATTCAACTTGCCTAGGAATCTTCAATAAGATTTTTACACTTTGATAAGAGAATCATATAAGCTATATTCCCACTACTAGATATGTATGTCCTAAAAGACAAATAAATTAGTAAATAAATTATCTTTTTTCTTATGGTGAATTGAAGAATAGAGAATAAAAATTACAATATCCTCACAAGAAACAAGAAATCTTCCTTTCATTCCCCAATCATCTTTTTCAGCTTTTTACACTTGTTTGTATGTATAAGCCTTCACCTGAAAGCCACTAGTCCCTGCAACGAGTACTATTACACTCACTCTCCCAATGCTTCTACAAAAGAAACTAAAGTATCATTTACCCATGCATTATGTATCAACTCAAAAAGGGAAAACATAAGAATGTTGTGCCATAAAACAAAGAGAGAAATGATCCTACAATCATTAATAAAGGACAAACAAATGAAATTTGTGAATTGAGTCCAAGTTATGTTCCAAAAGAAACATGATTAGATGCAGCTGGAATATATAAGAGGACACAAAATTATCGTGACGTAAGATCACTATTTACAAGAAAGCTTTAATTCTTCTATTTATCATGAATGCTTATACAATATACAAACCAGTAGCAAGGGAATATATTAATTTTCTAAAGGCCCCTTGGTTCAGATTTCGGATTTTTCATGAGGTTATTCCAAATTCAGGGGATAAATCACATATATAAAGGCTTAGTTACATATATGACTAGTGGGACCAAATAGGAAAGTTATGAGAATAAAAACAAACTCATCAACTATTTCTTCCTCGCTGTCTACGTTTGAGACAGAAAAAAGAAAGATTGAAAGGGGCTTTGTTTATTAGCTTAGACCCAAAAGAAATCCAAAGGGAGACCAAATTTGAATGCAAAAGTGTTTTGAATGATGAGAGCAAAGGAATATAAATGGTTGCTTCAGGCACACCCAATCAACCCTTTTGTTCCTTTAATAAAAATTAGCAAACTTTGTTTGCCCTAACTAAAAGATTCAACCTCTACCACAAAAGAAAATCTATTTGCATAAACTAGTCCTTTCGAGAAAGTGTATGACCAAAACAGTCAAATGTGAAAGCTTTTAACAAGGATCGGACCCCAGATGATTCTAAAGCACTTGCGTTTACGAGAAGAACATAATGTGAAATCAACCTGTCTCTCCAGCCCACTTGCTAAAGGTTAACCCAATGTAGACATCAACTTTTTGAGGAATTTGGCCTTTTACAAGACAACACATAATATTTTGCATCAAATTTTTAAAAATTACTTACTGATTATTTGCTTTGTTTCACATTAAACTGAAGCTAGCTTGTAGGACCAAACAAGAAAATTATAAAATAATACAAACTCGCCAATTGTTTCTTCGACACAGTAAGCGTCTATTAGGAAAAAAAAAGAAGGCTTAATTTGTTCATGAGCTTAGACCCAAAAAGACATACAAAGTGAGATTTGAATGCAAAGTGTTTAGAACAAAAGAAAGCAAAGGAATATAGAAGGTTTCTTCTGGCACTCCCAATCAAACTTTTCTCTACTAATCAAAATCAAGTAACTTTGTTTGCCTCCACAAAAACATTCAGCCTCAGTCACCCAAAAACAAAAAAGAGAGGCTATTTGTGTAAACCAATCCTTTCAAGAAAGTGTATAACCAGGACGGTCAAAATGTGAATACTTTAGACCAGGCCCCAGATTATTCTAAAGCACTTATGTTCGTAAGAAATATACATCGTAAATCCGATGAGTCTCTCCATCCCCACTCGATAAAGCTTTTTAAATCAGCTTTTGAAGAATTTAGCCTTACACAAAATATTTTGCATCAGAAATTTTTTTTAAAAAAAACTAAGGCATTGCTTGTCTTGAGTTATATAGAAACTGGTTTTGAATCTTGCACAAGTTTTAAAAGTCATACGTGTTTTGTGTCTTTCTGCATGACTTTTCCCAGTGGTTTCTATCTAATCAAACCCTTTTACAGGATTTTTCATGGGAACACATACAATAGAGAAGAGCCTCTAGAATTCTTTTTAAACAATATTAGGATAAGGCACTCTATTTAAATCAAGTGTAAAAAGCAATATATGGGTTTATCTACTCAAAAGGGACTCCCAAATTGTTTTTTAGCTATCAGCATTCAAAATAAGCATATTTATTCTCCTGGTTGTGGCCATGTGGGGGAAAAAAAACGAATAGAAGTAGCAAAGAGAGAGGGAGATATTGGAATAGTTTAAGGCATTATTCTCCTATGGACGGCCTAACTTTAAGAAAGAAAGAGATTAACTTTAAAGATTAAAGGAGGAATGGAGAAAAGTTATCCTAATTTTGACATGACAGCCTTCTTAATCTAATGTTATGAACTTTATTCACAAAAGAATTTTGTTTGCCTTGCATAACAACATTACTCAATCATCTCACACTCTAAAAGAAAGGTTCACTTTGTTTCAAATATATTTGAGTGTTCCAAAAGAATTAAAACGGTGGCATATATTCTCTCATCACTTGTTCCCTAGATTTTCCCAAGAGTTCATATCATATCAAGAGTTCATATAATTATTCCTATCACAAGAACCACACATGCGTTTATGACGTGTCTGACCCCTCTAAGCAAGATTCTTGGATGTGTGGATCTGGATAACAACTAAAAATGTCAAGAGCAGAACTTGAGCATTAGACATATTCGTGCTTTAGAAATGCCAAACATTGTTTATACGGAGTTTTACAGCGGAAGTTGAGTTACGATCATCGGTCAGTTTCCAAGATAATTCACTATACAAACAAATATATTTTCGTATACTCATCATACGCCTCAAAAACAAGCTTGGCTATACTTGTACGTAACAAAACAAAATTTCTACAAGTCTAAGTACTTCAGTAGTACTAGCTAATAATAGTGATGCTTATACATACCAAACATAAGAGATATTTTTTTCCATCGGTTCCTGTAATTGTCTGAGATAATGCCGGCGACGATTCGATCTGATCAGAAAGAGGAACCTTTTTGCTCGACCATTTCGTTTCAGTTTGGGCTTGTTTCGTTATGGGTCTAAGATTACTCCGATCCTAAATGAGCCGAGAAAATAAATTGAAGCCTGTTTCTATATATTTAATTTGATATTTAAAAGACTTTTACATAACCATTTATATTTTGATACTTAATTCGTGGTTTTTATATAATTTAATTTATATACATTAATATTCCATAAAAATAAACTTTAGTATTTTTCCATATGTTTTGTCCGAAAATATTATATTAAAAAGAGTATTTCCATTAAAAATAAACACATTTCCAACTTGAGACTAGTCCTTAGAAAGAGTATTTGCTCTGCACTGACGCTTTTTGGTATATGGTTTCATCTGAGGTTTCATCTTCTTACTGGCAAGATGTAGTAGTGACTTTACCCCGCTTTGGTTATCGAGAGGAAGCCCTCCAGTTGATAGGCTATTCCAACGCCAAATTGAAGTTGAAGTATCACGTAGCAATTTTGATACATGATGCGGCAGTGCTAAGAGAATATTATGTCCTCTGTTTCTTATTTCGACAAGAAACTTGACGAAGTCAGAATAGAAAATGTCTTTTGATGAGATGACCATCAAATTTGATGGTACATTGCGTGTTCCCCACAGACAAGCATCCAAAAACATCCTCTCATATTTTGCAAGATTAGTTTCTGAAAACAACAACATACCAATAGAGAGATCAGATACAAATAATAAGTATATAAGATACGAATAATAATCAAAAGAGAATGTTTAAGTGAAGGAGGAATCAACCTAGGCGCGTGAGCTTGATTCCATCAGATTCAAAGTCTTTTTCGACATGTTCAGTATAAGCAACGATTGACACTTGACCAGTATAGCCCATATTATTGAGGGCTGATTTAATGTTATCAGAAATCGAACAAGGGCTGAGATCTTCACTGATTGGGCACTTCTTCAGATCCCAGAGGACACATGTCTCAGGAGCTGATATGGAACGGAAAAAAAGATAGATGAACAAGTTTAAAACTAAAGATCCAACAGATATAATATAATAAAACAGAGACAGAGCCTACCGGTAGAAGTTGTTGGAGAAAGGGAAGCATTTTGTGACTTTAAGCTTCGGTTATGGAAAGGGCTCCCTCCATATGAGAAGCTATCCCAAAGCCAAATGGAACTTGCAGCACAAGGTATCTCTTCTATTGTGTATTCAGGGTGCGCTAAGAGTAGATTGTTATCATTCATGTACAAATGGGCAAAACCTACGAACATGTCAATATTCTCTTGTGAGATTACCAACAAGTTTCCCAGTTTATAAAGTTGTATTCTTCCCCACCACTGATAAATGCGGCTTTTCATCACGACATGTGCTCCTCCTGCTGAAAATAGTTAGTATGGGTAATAGGAAAATGTACCAATAATAGGAAAAAAGAGAAAAGAGGGTTAAGAACATTGACAAAGTAAGAGTCAAAAATGTCTTTTGAAGAGATTACCATCATCCAAAAACAAGAACATTGCGCGTTCCCCACAGACAAGCATCCAAAAACATCCTCTCATATTTTGTAAGATTCGTTTCTGAAACAACAACATACCAACAGAGAGATCAGATATATAAGATATGGATAATAAGCAAAAGAGAAAGTTTAAGTGAAGGAGGAATTAACCTAGGCGCATGAGCTTGATTCCATCAGATGTAACGCCATTAAAATTTAAAAGTAACCAATGAATTCCACACACATTCGATTAAATAACTCAACCATTAAAACACTTTCTGTACAAATGATTATCTCTAAATAATTGAGTTTAATTACTAAACTCATATTATGACCTTTTGCAATCAAGATAGATAAGAACATACTCTAATACTTTGGTGTATTCAAATAAATCAAAATTATATTTTATTTATAAATTTTATATTTAGTGTCTATTTATTATTGACCATAGTTGATAAGCAAACATCATAGTAAGTTCTTCCAAACATTGGCTACAAATTTACTTATATTCAAATGATGTTATGCACCATGAATACATCAACCTCTTGATTTTTTATATGGATAGTTCTGATGTTCTTTTATCTAAGGATATAAAAACAATAATTTTATATATTTTAAAGTAACTAAGAAAAAAAAATTGTTTAAAAATTTTCAGGTTTTTCACGAGTGTTAGGGAGATTATGATGTTCGGATTCACATAAGCTTTCATAACATATACATCTCCATGCCCAAAATTTTGAAGCATCTTGTATATATTTGTTTTGATATTCCTAAACAAAATAACTCGATTTTGAAACTATTGCCAAATTTTTAAAATCATTTGAAAACATTTGATATGAGTTTAAGTGAATATTTGAAAATATTCATCATCACATGAATGCATACCTCATTATATTTTAAAAGTAACCAATAATTTCACACAAATTTGATAAAATAACTCATCGTTTGACACTTTGTATGCAAATGGTTTGTCTCTAAGTCACTGAGTTTCGTGCGATCGAGATAGATACTCCATTACCTTTGTACAATTCTCAATTGTCTAAAAGATTTAGTGAAGTCCGGATGAAGTGTTTCTCAACTGGACTTATTATTGGGCCTAATTTTGGTTGTTCAAACAATGTTTGAGAGATTAGGTTAAGGAGCAAGAGCTGCTTCTTTCTTTTTCTTTCTTCTCTTTTTCGTTCTGAAAAAAACTCTAATCTTTGTAACCGTTCAAATTTCTATGGTTATGCCGCCGTGATGTGGATTCAGTCTAGGGTGTTTAATCATGTACGTTACGTCACATACTATGACATAGAAGAACTCGTTATATCTTGTGTAGCTTCTTGAGTTTCTTTACCTTTTTAAAAGATTATTCAAATCCGTGAGATCAAGAGTGGATTCGTATAATTCATATTACTTAAAACACTTATCATGAATTTGATGGTAGCGTTTATAAGAACCACAAAAATTAAATTTAATAACTAAACCAAGAGAATGATAGCCAAAATCAAAACAATTTTTTCTTAGAAAAATTATGTCTTCGATTTAAACACCACATTGTTAGAAAACTAGAATCATCATAGTATCTCACAACTTTATTCATATAAA
Source organism: Cardamine occulta (assembly GCA_028015245.1). Classification (NCBI taxonomy): domain Eukaryota; kingdom Viridiplantae; phylum Streptophyta; class Magnoliopsida; order Brassicales; family Brassicaceae; genus Cardamine; species Cardamine occulta. The sequence goes on from CM051378.1 coordinate 16,967,319, forward strand.
TCAATAGGTTTGTTCAAAATTTTATCTCAGAAATAAGATGGAATCTAAAATAATATAAAAACAAAATTTGGTCAATCTATTTACGATATGTAAAAAAATTGAGTTGAAGCTTAGGAAGCTATATATTAGGATATAAAGCAATAACATCATCGAAGACATCATCATATTCAACCCATAGGCTCCTCTCAACTTAGTACTAGGACACAAAATATAAACGTAGTAGTCATCACTGATTTGAAATTAATCACCTTTATTATTAGTTTCTCTGAATGTTTCAGCTTCTCAGATGCATTTGCATGTCCTCTCGAACTCACAGTGGGTGGTCTTTCTTCCATCTCCCATAAAAGTGTTTTCAGAAGTTATGAGACGACCACTCAAGAGACTCTGTTTGGCATAGAGGCTTTCTACTGATCCAAACAGTGTGCTTTGACAAATTTGAGCATATGTGAATGTTAAAGTAGTTATGAAAACGAACAAAGAAACTGAAGTACAGAAAAGAAGACCAAATACATGATATAAAATGTGAATGTTGTTCAGGTATCCTCTACTTCTCATGGAGTTTAAAGAGGCAATACAAACACACAACTTATTTTAGCAAATGTATTTACTAAATTACATTTGCTAAACATGTTATTATTGCAACAGAAGAGAAAAAAGTGAGTGCTTTGGTGGTTGTGTTTCTCTCAAATCTTAGCGGCGAAGGAGATTCCTTGTTTGGTGAGATTCCCAAACCAACGTCTCACACTGTTGGGCCAGAGAAGAATTTTTTTTGTCAAACTTTCAATAAAATATTTTTACCAACATTATGTTGTCACACTTTTTGCCCTTAAATGTAATATTAACTAGATCAAATCGTCGCCGGCATTATCTCAGAAAATTACAGGGACCGATCATCATGTTCCCCTATATTCAATACCTTTTGCGTTTTAATCTAAAGTCTAAACATATGACAAAATTAATGTATTTTATCTTATTAAATGTATTACTTTTTATGCTTACATGCATAAAGTATGGTTGGTAATATCTTAAAAAGGATTTTAAAGTAAAAATGTGTTCCGAAACATTTTACATGCGGGCTAGATAGATGGAGGTTGTGTCTTCAGTTTATCGGAATATAAGTTTTGAAGTAAAAAAAGTTTGTTAGTTGCTTTTTCAAAGAAAAAAAACTGTATTCTAATTTTTTATTTTTTTGTCAATCTATAGGTTAGTTGTTTCAATTTCGTCACCATCTGAATTCAAATTATATAGAAAGCGAATGTGAGCTATTGAAAAACAAAATTTAATTTTTTTTTTTTTTGGAAAGTTCTTTCAGTATGTGCTGCATTGTTGTTGGAAATGAAAAATTTTATTTATGACAAATTTTATGAAATTGGTCATGGTCTTAAAACTTGACATTTATCTTCTATTCTTTTGGACCAGTTTCGGATGAAGAAGATCCATCCAGCTGCATTTTGGCTAATACATTGCCCCACTAAGTCCAGCCGTTACAATTTTAAGAAGATATGTGTCAGAGAGTCAGAGACACAAATTTAATTTATAACGTAAATTTTAATGACATTATAATATACTATTTTAATCTATTCTTTGATATTAATCGAGTGAGAAAGCTTCCTTCTAATACTGTTTTAATTTAATCCAAATGCAATCTTTTAAATCATATTTGATTTGTGATTACAGTGGTTGACAAAAACGTTATTAGGTTTGGTATTAAAAAAATATCTTAATATCTATGAACTTTTTGTGAGCTGGCATGGTTAAGAAGGTTCGATTGCTTTATCTTTAACAAAGAACAAAAAAAAAACTTATATCGCATTCATTGCTTTATTAGTGCATTGCCTATTTACCTCCTTTCACAATTCTCCAATTTTCATTAAACCGAGTCGAATTTATTCTGTGACACATCTGAGAGCTGCATGCCTGTAGTGTAATTTCATACATATATAATTCGTGATCTTTCCACTGATAGAAAATGGGTTATCAGTTATGATTTATGAATATGGTTTTGCACAAAATAAAACTTATGAATATATCCTAAACTAGTAAGCTACTACTTCGTATTATTCCAACTATAGAAACTGAAAGAGAAAAGTTCTACTTTTGGTAAAAGTGGATATGTACTTACATGTTTATTTTTGCATCACTTAACAATCCAAAAAATTTAAATACTATTATAATTAGTGAATATATTAGTTGTTGTTTGGTTATTTCTGATAAATGGACATCGACGTGTGCATCACTGTATTAGTGTCGTCCATATTCGATAATGCATCCAATAAATACGAACAAATTTTATTTTACTTTTACTACTGTTATATTCCTCATAATTATAAACATTTAACAACCTTTTCTTTTATTTGGAAAATAAATTAAAAATCATAAAAATTGACCTCATCGTTTAAAAGGTTAAATTTCCAAATCTACCCCTGAAAACTCACGGGATACACTTCTTCTTGGCGAACCCAAACCTGTCATTTTCCAAATCGTATTCCACATGATAGTTCTGTTGCTGGAAACTCCCAAGAATAATCGCCGGACCACTCCTGCCGCCGGTGGGACTCACCGTGTTATCGGAAACCACCGTGAGACAGACATTATCAGCGCTCCCTACGAACGATAAGTAATTCGATAACGGCAGTTCCATCTTCGCTCCACCTTTGAACTCAAAAATCAGCTCCGGCACCGTAACAGATCCATCGCCGGAGATATTGAAACACGGTCCAAGTCCGGTGAGCTTCTCTAAGTCTTTCTCTCGGCTGTAATTCGACATCTGTGTCGCGAATTCTTCAGCAACGAGCTCGAAAACGGGTTGGTCCATGAAAGTGAATGTGGATCCAGAATCGACGATGGATCCTCCGTTACCGTCGGTTCCCGGCGCGAGAAACTTGTAAGGAACCTTCACGCGTTTGGTTCCGACGAAGATTTGCCGGAGATTGAGATAGTAGTACTCGAGAAAAGCTGTGTTAGAGACATTGGGATTATTTCTAAACGGAGTATAGCTAAGACCCGAAGTTTTCGACCCGGAATTATGACCCGACCCGGTATCCAGATCAAGGTCGGTGGTCACGTTAGTATCATCGAATCGACGAGAAACCAAACAATGAGAAAATCTCTTGAGTTTCATCTGCGAAGGAAGCGATTCGGGTCCTCGCCCAAACCCGGCTATACCAGCTGGTTGTCGCGTCGAGATAATAGAGCATCCAACAACGAAATCGGGTACGGTAAGATCCGGGAAATCAAGCTGTTCAGATAATAAAATCCCAGCCGTTGATCCTAATCCGTATTGGAGAATATACGGTGGACAAGCAACGGTGCAATTACGGGTATTCGGGTCACAACCTCTGCATTTAACATTGGGTCCGAATAGAAATTGGCATTTCGGATTCTGACATCCGATAACCCGTGACGAAGAAGAGTCCCTGGGCACAAATCTAGAGATCCGAGTCGGATCCAAACCGGAGAAATTGCAATCGGAGCATAGATACCTCGATGTACAAGGAAACCAAACTAGACTACTTCCGGTATCGAAAACGAAAGGAATCGTCTGCGACGGTGTACCGAAGCTGAGAGAGACTGAGTATCCACCGTAGCTTTTAGCTGAAAGAGGAGATTTCACGACGGTGGCGGATGCGGACGAGGAAGAGGAAAGAGCATCTTCGTTTGGTTTAATGGAGGTTTGATGTTTGAGCTTATGAGCTCTAGCGATGGAGGATTCAGCGAGGAGACGGAGAGAGAGATAAGGATCGGTTGGTTTTTGGTCTGTGTTGGAGAAAGGAGAGAGAGGTAATTTGACGGCGGAGACGACGGAGAGGAAGATAAGGAAGAAGAAGAGAGGAGCCATTGTTGCGGTGTTTTCGGGTTTGATGGCTTATGGGTTAAGTAAGTGAGAAGGAGAAGAAGACAAAGAAGTGGAAAGTGGGAAGAAAGTGAAGAATCATGTTCGATTTCTGTGACTTTCTTCTTCCTTTTTTATAAAATTTTGAATAATTATAAATTTGTCTTTTCATTTTGAGGAAACTTACCACTAGAATTTTATACGTGGAAATGTATTTTTGTATGTCGTCGACATGATGATTATAGAGCCAGCCAATACGTATTTGTATTTATAGTAAAATGCCAGTTTAAACGAATTTGTGGATGTGAGTAGGAGAATGGGTTAATGATATTCGTTTTTACAAATACTGAAATCCAAATACTAATTATACAATTTATACGGCATTTTTCGGATTCGAATTTGACGTATGTGTAGTGTTAAAAAACCAAGAAAATTAAGAGTAGCAATAATGATATACCTCTTTAAAAATTTATTGGCTTGACTTATAAGACTTATAAGGCCATGTGATTGCTCTCAAGTGGCTTAACCCAATTTACAAATCATGTGATGGATATTTATTAATGCATGTCTTCTCTAACCAATTTACACGTTGCTTTTATTGAATAATATTTGTCTGGGTTTTTGTAGGAATGAGTATTTTTCTCCATCCAACTTTCATACTTTAATACATAAGGATAATTTTTATTTATCAGTTTAACTAAGCACGTCCGAATACTTATATCCGTAGTAACACGTTTTTGTTAACAGTATCTCTAAAATGCTGAAAATTTTATACACTTATATTCAGATCCAGAATACATATGAGATTCATATACATATATATATATATACTCTCTTTTCTTGTTTATATGTAACTTGTTTACGTATAGATTGGTATACATTTGAATAGACTAACAAATTGTAAGATGAAACATCGACGTTTATAAATCAATTGACGAAATGAAGCACGTTGAATACAATAGGTGTGGGTAATCGACCACATGTATATTTGTTGACCCTGATAAACTATGTGATCTTTAAACTTTTTAAAGTGGCAAACAGTGATAAGACAAACAATTTAATGGCATTCCTTTCAAACAACTGACTTATTAAATCACATATTGATAAACAAATAAATAAAAGTCAATAATTCCATATAGTTTTGAGTTTTGAAAACTATGAACTTGAAGCTCTCTTATGGTATCGTTGGATGGTGTAAATGTACCGAATTAAATGATTAAAAGGCTCTTTAATGAAAATATCGGTTTGAGTTTACGATGCAACCATTGCACCTTTTAGTGTGTAAAATATTTGTACTTTGGCCTATTCTTGTCTACTATCGATAGTCTTCTTAGGTCCTACATTTGAACTTTGATTTTGAAAAATCTTAGAATAATGTCAACTATGTAGCACAACAGTCTGTAGTATCGTTTTGAATCCTTGTATTTTCAGTAATCACTATATTTTTATATCAATATATTTACAACAACAAAAATGCTTCAAATAAAAGTAGTGATGTAGCCCACATCTACAAGATGGTGGTAAGATATTTCATCGTAAAACTTATCCAGAGGTTTTTCGAATATGTTTGAAAAGTTACTTTGATTTTGTGTTGGTTTTTTTTTTTTTAAATGATTTTGTGTTGTTTTTACTCTTATCTTTTGGATTAATTGATTTTCCATTGGATTTGACTTTTCATTTTTATAATTTGGAAAAACGAAGTTAGATTTAGAACTGTCACGGGGAAAAATGATCAAATGCATCCAAGGAAAGGGACAAAAACAAAATACGATAACAACAAAGAAAATTCAGGGAACGATTAATGTTTATCCGTGTACATTTACAAGTAAGCACGTGAACTAACCGAGGTACATGGCGGGACCTGCGGTGGTCGATGGTGCATCAAATGGTGACGTCACCTCCACGCCTGAGTTAAAAAGATGAGATAGAAAAGTTTAATTTTGTGTAATAATAAGAGATGATTATGATTACGGAGAGTTGAGAAAATGAATTATGGTTTAATGTAAACCGGAAAATTATGTTACGGCCGATGAAATTATGTTTTCAATTGAATAACCATACGTCCATCATACCTCAAGTAGAGCTATAAATATACGAATATGATATAGTACACTTTCTCATCCTTAATTATCTCTGACCACGTCTGGTTAAGCTAAATGTCTTACTCTCTGATCTTTTAGGGCACATACTACGAGTCCGAGTTTGTAAGCAAATTATATACTAAGTTTGGTTCGTTCACCAAGTTGTTCAACATTTCTTCGGTGGTAATGACTTATGAATGTTTTGTGAATGCAGCATTAGAGTTTTATGTGCTTGATGGAACGAGAATTGACTCCTTTCATAAGTTGCTCATTTGATTCTCTATTTCTCTTGTTTCTTTGAATCAGACTTGAAATTTGGATGTTTGTATTTTTCATTGCTTCAGTTTTGAACTCTAGACTTGAAGAAGTACAAACTGATTCGTAATGTTTTATGTCGTTTTTGTCTTAGAATTTGGTTAAATTGGTTTATTTCGGTTCATTCAAACCGAAATAGTAAAGATTTTGATTTCTTTTGGAATTGATTTAAAATCCTGTAAACCGAGTTCCGAACCGTATTTTTTATTTCGGCAAAAAATTTATTCACACAGTGTTTCACTCCCTACTTAGTATCTTCGGAATTGCTTTTCTATTGGAGTTTTTATTTTTATAATCAAAGCTTCCTTGACTGTTGAGGTTTTTTCTAGCGTGTGTGATATACTAAGAATATACTATAAAAGAGTTTAATTTTAAAAGATACAATTTTCTTCCTTGAGTCTGGAATTTTCTTCCAATCAACGACTTAGAAGAACCCTTCCACGTTCATCATCTCAATGCTTATCACGTTACTCTATTTCTTTCGGCAAGGATAGTATGATACTATCATTTTTTTCTTTCTATCATTACTTGTTTTTTCTATGTTGGAAATTTTTATGCATCAAACACCCAAGCTGAAGCTTCCATGTTCAATACAAGCATCAAAACGCGATAAACTTCCTAAACAAAAAAATCACAGGCTAACTTTTGTTGATGACTGTTTGATTTTACATTTTTTTTTTAATACTGACATCAATTATTGACAAAGTAAACAATTTTAAAACACAATAATATAATTTTCAAAGTTACTTCCTGAGATGATCATCGTCATGGATGATGAAAAAATATATTTTCAAAATTATATTGTTATGAGTGTAAGTTAAAATTCATGTGGTAATTGATCTACTAGGCAAATAACACATCTAAAAGACCCCTAAGCAACATAAGACATTTGATAATGTAATCTTTTAAAAAAAACTTTGTGGTTTATGAAATTATAGCAGATATTTTGCTACTATTTTTAATGTTAATACATCGTAGCCGTTAACCATATTAAATCACCCCTATAAGTCTACTTTGAACATTATACATAATATGATTGGAAAAATAACATTTTTAACCTGGAAAGTAGCAGATACTACCACTTTAAATCTCGAAGTTATTACACTAGCACTTTCAACCTTCAAACTATTTTTACTAACATTTTAAAATTTGAAACTATCTCTCGCGTTTTCTCCGCCATCACTACAAAATAGTTACCCAAAAATTGACGAAATTTCTGATAATAATCCGATAAAACTTTCTGACGGTAATCCGATGGATTTCCGACAAAATAGTTTCGTCGGAATTTTAGAAAATCAAACGACTATATCAACGTGTATATTTTCCAACGGATTTCCAACGGTTACTCAAAAATACGTCAAAAATTGTTCGACAGATTACCAACGGAACTATTATGTCAAAAATCTGTCAAATTAAGATCCTCTCGAAATTCCATCACTACAAGAAAAAATTACGGAAAACTGATGGAATTTCCTATGAAATCTTAATTCGACGGATTTTTAACATAATAGTCATGTCGATAATCCGTCAAACAATTTTTGACGTATTTTCGAGTAACCATCGGAAATTTGTTAGAAAATATGTTTGTTGATATAACCGTTTTAATTTTAAAAATTTGGACGGAACTATTTTGTTAGAAATCCGTCAGATTACCGTCAAAAATTTTCATCATATTACCGTCAGAAATTCCGTTAGTTTTCCGGTAAGTATTTTGTAATAAATTTTATGGCAGAAAAACAAAGGAGATAGTTTCAAGGTTTAGAGTGTTAGTAAAAATAGTTTAAAGGTTTAAAGTGATAGTGTAATACTTTTGAGGTTTAAAATACTAGAAAGAGACACTTTCAAGGTTTAAAATGTTATTTTCCCTAATATGATTATTTTCATCTTTCAATTTTTTAATAGTGTAAATTTATTGATTTTTAACTGAATTTATTGTTTTGAACCCAAAAAAAAAAAAATTCTCTAGTCCATCTCGTATTGAACCCACATTTGTTATGTGACCCAAGTTGAAATTGTTGTTGGATGTTTTAACCCCAGTAAAAAAAATTCATGGGTCCACCACTAGCAGTAGCGGGTCCTACCATCACGATCCATAACCGCCTTGTAAAGCAAGCCGCTTGTGCTTACCTTCAGCCTTCTACTCCAACTCCTTCCTCTAACCCTCCACTTCTCCGCCGTGTCTACTCTTCTTTCCTCCGGCTCTTCTCCGCCTTCTTTGATTCCCTCCTCTGTCTCTTCCCATCTCCTAGGAAAATCTTCAAAGCTTAGTGATTGACATGGAACGGAACAGAGAAAATATTCTCTGTTTTTTTTTATGGTTCAATATTTTTTTTTTCTTGTATTTTAAACAAATCGTGAAGGTTTATGAGGTTTCACGTTTACAGTTTACCTAATACGCCTCAGCTTGAGCCCTGGAAGTGGCTCGAGACTTTATGATTGAGCTTTACTTTAGTTACATTCGCCGGTTTACCTTTGGTTATTCTAAGGGGAATGATGCAAAAGACTTGTCAAATGGAAAAAAGAAAGGCGCCGCCGATATTTAATTTGTTACGTGTAACATTTTGTTTGTTTATTATTCAAAGTTAATTAATACTGTACTACATTAGTAATTTTAATATTTTTATTAGATGGATTGATGGTTTGGCAATCCAAAAAATGGAGGTGGCGCCTATATCCAAATATTTTTAAAACATCTTTTAGTAAAGAAACAAAAATGACAAAATCATCCCTAATCTTATACGAAGTAAAATTTATCTTTAAAGAGTTACTCGTCATTATATTTTTCACAATTCTTCTATCATTTGGGATGATGGCCTAGGACGTGTAGGTTTTATAGTCCTCAAAACTTTAAAATAAGAAACCTTTTGTTCAAATTATCGGTGCAAGGTAACTCAAATGTGACTGAACATTGTCTAATATTGAAGGTTTTTTTAGTAGAGAGCAGATAACAAGTTTTTTCCCAACAGAGCTAGACCTGAAAATGCAAAAAAGAAGAAACTATTATGAGATATTCTTTCTGACACTCATTTCCAATCCTAAGACTATTATGAGAAAAAAAAATCTCCAATCCTAAGACGATGATTCTAACCATGTAACAAGATGAATATGTGTTGTGAAACATCTCCAATCCTAAAACATCTAGTATATATCATAAGAGTTTGGCCTGGATATGGTCTCTGTGGAGCGTGAATCAAGCAAGTCACAAAGAAGTACATGGATTCGAGGTCACCCTTAGAAAAAAAAATCAATAATTAGTAAGATGAAATTGAAAAACGAAACCAGATTAATCATTCTAACGATTATACCTCTGATAGACGATCAAAACTCCGAGTTTTTATTTTTAGCAAGTTTATCAGGTTCTGATGATTGTTCTGAACATGAAATCTTTGACGTGGGTGTATAATCGCCTTTATGAGGTAAATTTCTACAAAATATCCAATCTATTTAATTAAAACATAATGAGATGCAACATATAAATTACAAAATGATCCTAAACATGTAACAAGATGAGTGTGAAAACACACCGAATCTGAGAGGATAATGTTGTGAAACATTTCTAATCCTAAAACGATTGACTATGTTGACCATTGCACAAATTATGGACATTTGTAAATGTGAGTTTAGTATTTGAATTTTTCTAAAATAGTTATAGATCCATATACATGGACGTATAATTTGAAATTAAATGAATTATGTATGGACTTTACCCTAAATAGTTATAGAATCCATATACATATAGATGCGTAATTTGAAAGTGAAAGAATTATGAATCTCATACTGGGCGTTAGCAACAACAAATAATTATCATTATTAAAAAAAAATAACAACAACAAATAGTGAATGAATTATGAAACCTTACAACCGTTAAGTAACATCAAATGGAATCTATAGCTTTTTTCAATCCGAGTGACAACAACGAATTTGAAGGTGGAAACAATCTAATTTTAGTAAACTTTTATATATTTTATATAATTAGAGTGGATTTATTGTTACATCAAAAATGTTTAGTTGATCTTTATTTAGTTAAGGCATATATATTCACAAAATGAACATAAAATTTGAAGTTTTCTCTTTCTAAATTAAGAATTGTTTAAAATTTTAAAAGTATTTTTTGGTTTTCCATTTACGTAAATTTTCAATAAAACTATAGATATAAAACATCTCCACCAAATCGTATTCCATGTCTTTTGCGGAAAAAGAGGAATACGATTACAACGATTCAAACCCAAATAATTGAATAACCGCGTCCAAATTATAACTGTTGGATGCAATATATAAATTAGTGATGTGTTTAGAATCGTTTTAGAACACTGGTTTTGTTTTAGGATATAAAATGTTTGACAACACTATTCCGAGAATGAGCATCTCACTCTTTTTGTAGGTCCATTGTATCTTGAACGATCCTGACATTGTCCACTCGAACCATACTTACCTCTGAGCATGGTAAGTTTGTTCTTGAATTGAGGAACAAGATTTAAGTGTTTTATGAACAATTTGAATTGGGATTTACCTAGAAAAAAATGAGTCTCAAACAGAATCTCTCATTCTAGTCGAGTTTTATAACTGGCTTTCTAGTTGAGTTTTACATGTTCATTCTTTTGTTAAATTGATTCAAGTATTGTAATGACTAAAATTAAAGACCATAGTCCAATTGAGTCACTACACCAAAAAATAGGATCCGGCACGAGCTTATTAGTTAAAGTCCATAAGGCTCATATCAAAGCCCATAAGGCTCATATTAAAGCCCATAAGGCTCATATTAAAGCCCATAAGCCGATTTAACTTGTAACGAAGGTCCAGAATTTCAATCACAAGGTGACTCCAATTGACAAAAGAAAAAGTAAACCAACAAAAACATTAATAATGTGAAATAGGCCAAAGCCGCTCATACTTGACCCTTTTCATGTGATATTTGCGTTGACTTTATTCAAACCTTTCCGTGAAATAATGTATTGTCAAGTCGTTGTTGTTTCGGGACATTGATTGGAATTGGAACCTATACTTCTAAAAAAATACATTTCATCATCCTTACAGTGGAATAAATTAGCTTTACGTTCCATTCTTGGTGTTATATATTTTAAAACCAAACAAAAAAAACTTATGGTTTTGACACAAAAACATAAAATTCAAAATAAATACTACAATAGAATCAATTTTAAACCAAAAAGTAGACACTGACTTTAAATTTATAAATTATGGTCGTTAAGTTGTTTTGCTTTGAATAATATAAAGTTGTCGAGACTGGAGCGTCACTGCCAGCCTTCCACTGCTACATCTAATCCTCTTCTACATATTTAATTCTAAACAGCAAAACAAAAAGTTCCCAAAATATTATTATTATACTAACACGCTTTATAATATGGTCCATATTTGACTTTGAAATGAAAGAAATATAAAGTGATGATTGATCATCATATTGATATATAATTTGTTGGCTCATACCCAAAGTTTCCAAACCATCTCTCACTCTCTCTTTTTTTCCAATGGATGCAGAAAATAATTTGATGAATCTTTCTCTTATCCAACGAAGAAACGGTGTCGTTTCACAAAGTCTAGACTTGGAGCTAGTCTTTGTCAACAAATCTTCTGAAGATCTTCTTCTTCCATGTTACACCTCCCTCAAAGACATCCTCCCTTCCACCACAACCACCGTCGAGTCCCCCTCCGTCTCCTTCGCCGTAGCTGGTCCCACCATCATGATCCGCAACCGTCTTGTAAAGCAAGCCGCTTGTGCTTACCTTCAGCCTTCTACTCCAACTCCTTCCTCTAACCCTCCACTTCTCCGCCGTCTCTACTCGTCTTTCCTCCGCCTCTTCTCTGCCTTCTTTGATTCCCTCCTCCGTCTCTTCCCATCTCCTCGGGAAATCTTCAAAGCTTAGTGATTGACATGGGACGGAATCGTGAAGGTTTTCTTTTTTATGGTTCAATATCTTTTTTTTTTTTTTCAAACAAATCGTGAAGGTTTTTGAGGTTTCACGTTTACGTTTTACCTAATATGCCTCAGCTTGAGCCGTGGAAGTGACTCGAGACTTCATGATTGAGCTTTACTTAGTTACTTACATTCGCCGGTTTACGTTTGGTTATATGGGGTAATGGAATGATGCAAAGACTTGTCAAATGGTAAAAGAAAGGCGCCGCCAATATGATTAGTTTGTTACGTGTAACATTTTGTTTGTTTGTTATTCAAAGTTAATTAATACTAGGATATGCTAGTATTTTTTTTAGATGGATGGATGGATGGTTTGACAATCCAAAAAATGGAGGTGGCGCCCATATCCAATTTTTTTTTTTAAACATCTTTTAATAAAGAAACAAAAAATGACAAAATAATCCCTGATCTTATACGGAGTAAAATTTATCTTTTATATGCACATCTGTCATTTATTAACAGTTTTAGTGTTTATCTTACAACTTTAAAGAGATACATCCGTAGTAAAGAAGTGATGATACATTTCGTTCATACTTACTTTACAATACTATTATCTGTATTAATCAAGCAATAAATTCCAATAAGGAATTCAGGCCTAAGAAGAGAAGAAAGGACACCAAGTTGTACCAAGTTGTACCAAGTTGTACCTAGTCGTACCAAGTCTTAGTTGTACGTCCAAGTTGTACCAAGTTGTATCTAACGGCTATATTTCTATGTTCTATAAATATGTAACTCATTGTAACACTTTATAACAACTGAGATAATAAAATCTCTTTACACTTATTCTTATTCATCTCTATTCTTAATCTAAGCATCAGCTCTTACTCATTAAACTCTGAATTCTAACATGGTATCAGAGCATTGATCCATAATCAAGATCTATCCTTTGATTTCATCATTCTCTTTCTCAAGTTTTGTTTTTTCTCACCATTATTTACAGCCGAAATTTGAAACTGGTTCTTGAAGATTCACGCCTCCTCTTTATCTCTTTTGCATCTACATCATCTCCTCCTTCATAGTCAAAGCTTCCAAGAGCATTCACAAGCTCTACAGAGCTCCAAATCGAAGGATTTTTTTAAAATTCAAATTTCTACCCGTTTTTGTACTGTTCATTGTCTTCTCCGAAAAAATTTCTTTGGTTTTCTCCGAAATACATCCTTCTAACTTCCTCCAAAAGCTCTGAGATTGATATATATATTCATCCTGGCAGCTGTGTGAAGTTAGAGTGGTTTATTTCGGAGATCTTTCAAAGAACATTTTACCAACTCTGAGATTGAAATTAATTCATCCTAGATGAGTTGGTGAAGTTGAGGCGATGTAGTATCAAACGGTTAGTCATATTGGTTTAATCATGGAGGAGACAAAACCAACCACAATAAGAGTCACCCTAAGAGGAGAAAATTATCTCCTATGGTCACGATCCACAAAATCCAACTTTGCAGGGCGTGGCTTATGGAATCAAATTGAACCAGCCAAAGGAAAAGAGCCAAGAAGGGATGAAGAAGCTCGGGAAAAATGGCTACAAAAAGATCAAATGGTGCTCAGCATAATCCAGACTCCTTGAGTGATTCAATATTTGAATCTTACTCATATTGTGAGACAGCTCAAGAACTCTGGAAAACTCTTAAGAAGGTGTATGGAGACATCACCAATCTCTCTAGAGTATTTGAAGTAAAGAAAGCTCTCAGCAGCCTCACTCAAGAAGATCAAGATTTTACCAAACACTTTGGTAAATATAGATCACTACTTGCTGAACTAGATATGCTTGAGACCAAGCACAATAGACCTCAAAATTATAGAGGAAAGAAAGAGAGCAAGATCGAGTGTTTGGACTTCTCCAATCTCTCCATCCAAAATTTAATGATCTTATAAAGCACATTTTAAGGGAGGAGAAGCTACCAAGCCTTGAGAACGTCTGCTCTCAAATCCAAAAGGAGCAAGGCTCCTTAGATCTCTTCAAGAAAGGAGAGTTGCTAACGGCAAACAAAGGGTTTTACAAACCCCCATTCAGTTCAACAAGAAAGGAACAATAAAGCAATGTGAACATTGCAAGAACATTGGGAAATTCAACCAAGGGAGAGGACACACCAAGGAGGAGTGCTTTATCCTTCATCCTCATCTCAGAGCCAGCTTCAGAGCAAGGCAACAAGTGAATGAAGCAAATGCTTCAAATTCTGCTCCAATGCTCAACCAACTACATCACTCGGTCTAAACCAAAATGCTCCAAATGGCTATTCTAATCAAGCCTCCACTTCAGAGAACAACGGCATGATCACCATGAGAGAAGCAGACTTAGAGGCAATAATCAAGACCATGCAAATTTGCAAGGAGTCCGGTATCACCTTTCTAGCCTCTAACTCTTCAAAAAATCTTTTAGTAGATTCAGGAGCTTCTCACCATATGATTAAAGATCCCAATCTACTAAATAATATTCAAAACACCTCTGGTCATGTTGAAATTGCTAATGGAGTTAGAGTGCCAATTAAAGGCATAGGAAATTTAAACCTCTTTGGAAATGAATCTAGTGCCTTCTATATGCCTACATTTAGCAATAATTTGGTCTCGGTAAAAAGAGCTACCACCGATCTCAATGCTTATGCTATATTTGGACCTATGAGCTTTCATTTTCGGGATATTAAAACCGGTGAAGTGTTAGGCAAGGGAAACACTAAGGGAGAGTTGTATACTCTAGAAGATCTCAAGAACCATTCTAGATGCTCCAACTCTGCTAGTTTGCCGTTTATTAATTCCTGTCATGTAGCTAGTAGTTCAAATAATTTTTGGCATGCTAGATTAGGCCATCCTCATTCTAGAGCTTTAAAATTAATTATGCCCAATGTAGTCTTTGATAACTCTAAGTGTGAGTCTTGTATTTTGGGAAAACATTGTAGAAGTATTTTCCAAAACTCCTTATCAATATATGAGAATTGTTTTGATTTAGTTCACTCTGATGTTTGGACCTCACCTTGCCTATCTAGAGATAACCTAAAATACTTTGTGACATTCATAGATGAAAAATCAAAATATACATGGGTCACATTGTTACCTTCTAAAGATAGAGTATTTGAGGCATTTTGCAACTTTCAAACATATGTGACTAATCATTTCAATGCTAAAATAAAGGTACTAAGATCGGAGAATGGAGGAGAATACAAAGCCACATTTTCAAAGCTCATTTGGCAAATCATGGCATTCTCCATCAAACGAGCTGTCCTTACACTCCACAACAAAATGGAGTCGCCGAAAGGAAGAATAGGCATTTGATGGAAGTAGCAAGATCAATGATGTTCCACAAAAACATGCCAAGGATATTTTGGGGAGATGTTCATGACCGCATGCTACCTCATAAATAGAATTCCAACAAAAGTCTTAGATGACTTATCACCATTTGTGGTATTAAACAAAACCAAACCTAATATTAATCACTTACGTGTGTTTGGTAGTGTTTGTTTTGTCTTAGTGCCAAGTGATCAAAGGAATAAGCTAGATGCTAAAAGCACTAGAAGCGTGTTCATTGGATACTCCACTACTCAAAAAGGGTACAGATGCTATGATCCAAGCACTAAACGCATCATGACGTCTAGAGATGTAAAATTCCTAGAAGATCAAAGTTATTTTGAGAAGTCGGGCTGGGAAAGTGTGAAAGACTTGGCTGACTCTACAGCAGATCGAGCAGCCTCTCTTCAACACATTTTAAGTCACATGGATCTTCCTCAAATGAATAAAGAGCAAACAGCTCCTGAAAATAATCAAGATGATCAGATTCAAGAAGAAGAGGTAAATGTTCCAAATGAGCAAGAGAATGACGAAGGAGTATATGAACAAGGGGAGTTAATCAAGAAACTCCACCAGAAGCTGATATTCAGGAGAATGAATATCATAAGGAAGAAGAGGCACCAGAACCAACCTTGAGGAGAAGCACACGCCAAAGATTTGCACGTCAAAGATTTAGTCCGGACCATTGGAAACAAACCTGGGTCTATTATAATCATCAAGCTGTGGCTCACCCTATACAAGCTCAGTGTTCTCTTGCCCTCTTGCCATCAGACCATCAAGCATTCCTTGGAAAGATAGAGCAGCATTACATTCCTAAGACCTACGAAGAAGCAAAAGAAATCAAGGTGCGGATGGATGCTATAAATCTTTGAGATAGAAGCAATGGTTAGAAATCACACTTGGGATGTGAATGATCTACCTTCGGAAAAAGGGCTGTGACATCTAAATGGGTATTCACCATCAAGTATCACAACAATGGAGAAATTGAAAGGTATAAAGCTCGCATGGTTGCAAGGGGATTTACTCAAACTTATGGAGAAGACTATATGACACCTTTGCACCAGTGGCTAAGCTTCATACCGAAAGTGATTCTATCATTGGCAACCAACCTATCTTGGGAATTATGGCAAATGGATGTCAAAAACGCATTCCTCCAAGGAGAGCTTGAAGAAGAAGTGTACATGAAGCCTCCACCGGGTCTTGAAAGTTCAATTCCTCATGGCAAAGTTTTCAAACTTAGAAAAGCCATTTACGGGTTGAAGCAATCCCCAAGAGCCTGGTACCACAAGCTAAGCTTCACATTAACAGCCAAAGGATTTAAAAGATCGGAGGCTGATCACACCTTGTTTACTTCTCAAAGTGCTCAAGGAATCATTGTGGTCTTGGTATATGTAGATGACTTGATCATTTCTGACAATGATCAAGCAGGTATTAAAGAAACTAAACTTTTCCTTAAATCTGTATTTGATATAAAAGATCTAGGTGAACTTAAATATTTTCTAGGAATAGAAATATGCCGCTCTCCGGAAGGCTTATTTCTATCCCAAAGAAAATATTCACTTGATTTGCTTACGGAGACAGGAAAATTAGGTTCTAAACCGGCCAAGACACCACTTGAAGATGGCTACAAGGTCAGGAGAAAGGGGGAGAAAGGACAAGAAGATCCACTTGACAAACCATATGAAGATCCAGCCCAATACCGACGGCTTGTAGGTAAGTTAATTTACTTAACCATAACAAGACCTGACCTATGTTTTCTTTGTGAATCAGGTGAGCCAACACATGAAAGAGCCTTTGGTACACCATGGAATATGGTGGAAAGAATTCGAGATACATCAAAGGATCACCAGGGCAAGGTGTTTGGATGGGAAAGAATGATAATACTTTGAAATTGTGGGCTATTGTGATGCGGACTATGCTTGGAGATACGATGGATAGAAAATCCACAACCGGCACATTCATTGGAGGGAACTTAGTAACCTGAAAATCCAAGAAGCAAAAGGTCGTCTCATGCTCAAGTGCTTTGAAAGTGAGTATAGGGCAATGAAGAAGCTCACAAATGAGCTAGTATAGCTAAAAGGCGCTTCTAAAGGATCTGGGAATTGAGAGCACAAGTCCCATTACCATGCATTGTGACAATCAAGCAGCAATTCACATTGCTACCAATTCAGTCTTCCATGAACAGACCAAGCACATAGAAGTGGATTGTCACAAAGTTAGAGAAAAGATCATTGAAGGAGTAATCCTCCCATGCTACACAAGAAGCGAAGATTAGCTAGTGACATATTCACCAAAGCTACAAGTCTCAAAATTTGCAACCACATCTACAGCAAGCTTGGACTAGTAGATCTCACTCACCCTTGATCATGCCTCTCCATTTCCAGAGACACTACACTCTTTTCCTCACAAGGAGTTTTTCCCACGGGTTTGTACTTGTGAGGTTTTTAATGAGGTAGTTGTGAGGATTTGTTTACGGAAAATCAAACTTAGTCTTCACACTCACTCCGACTAAGTTTGAGGGGGGAGTAATCAAGCAACAAATTCCAATAAGGAATTCAGGCCCAAGAAGAGAAGAAAGGACACCAAGTTGTACCAAGTTGTACCTAGTCGTACCAAGTCTTAGTTGTACGTCCAAGTTGTACCAAGTTGTACCTAACGGCTATATTTCTATGTTCTATAAATATGTAACTCATTGTAACACTTTATAACAACTGAGATAATAAAATCTCTTTACACTTATTC